>NTHP01000825.1:75810-95939 GCA_003416845.1 Oplegnathus fasciatus | reverse complement strand
CAGTGAACCCTCTGACCTCTGTCACCATGCCAACACACTCAGGAGGGATCTGATTGGCTGCTGCAGGTCGTGTGGTTATCCAGAGGCGAGCAGAGGGAAGCAGTTTCCCCCTGATGAGGTTTGTCAGCAGCACATCCACTGAGGTGGACTCTGTAGCATCAGTCAGGATCTCATTGTTGTGGAAGTCCAGAGGAAGTCGACACTCATCCAGACCATCAAAGATGAACACAACCTGGAACTCTTCAAACCTGCAGATTCCTGCTTCTTTGGTTTCAGTAAAGGAGTGATGAACAAGTTCCACCAAGCTGAACTTTTTCTCTTTCAGCACATTCAGTCCTCTGAAAGTGAATGGAAACATGAACTGTATGTCCTGGTTGGCTTTGTCTTCAGCCCAGTCCAGAGTGAACTTCTGTGTTAAGACTGTTTTCCCAATGCCAGCCACTCCCTTTGTCATCACTGTTCTGATTGGTTCATCTCTTCCAGGTGAGGGTTTAAAGATGTCTTCTTGTCTGATTGTTGTTTCTGTTGTATATTGTTTTCTGGATGCTGTTTCAATCTGTCTGATCTCATGTTCATCATTGACCTCTGCAGTCCCTCCCTCTGTGATGTAGAGCTCTGTGTAGATCTGGTTCAGAAGGGTTGGGTTTCCTGCTTTAGCAATCCCCTCAAACACACACTGAAACTTCTCGCTCAGGTTTAACTTCAGTTTACGCTGGCATAAGAGAGCTGCAGCACCAGTTCCTGAATGAACAAAAGACAAATAAAAATGTATTGATGCTAGTAAACCTGATATATGGAAACAAAGTTCTGATAAACTTACATGTAGAGTTCCAGCTCAGAAAGATTGCATTATCCTTATGTTGATTAATGATGACAGAGAAGGGTCACACTCAATGACAAGAACTTATTTTATTTACAGAAGACAAAACAGTGTCACAATCGTGCAGTATAGATTCCTCTTAAATAACAAACACACAGGTGATCCACTTTAAGGTACTTGATGCCAATGAGCATCCAGCTTTGGAACAAGGAAGAAGGTGGAAATTATCACCACTAAAAATGTGAGCACCGTCCATTAGACTTACTCATCCATCAGACATAATCAAATGTTAATGTTAATTAAGGATTCCCTTTTGTATTGAACTAGTTTCCACCTTCTTCCTTGTTCCAATGCTGGATGCTCATTGGTTGTTATGTAGCCAATTGACTTTCCAGGTGCAATGTCAGTTACCTTAAAGTGGATCACCTGTGTGTTTGTTATTTAAGAGGCATCTATACTGCATAATTGTGACACTGATGAAGGCTGGGCGGCTGAAAATGTTTTGTCTTCTGTAAATAAAGTGACTTCTTGTCGTTGAGTGCAACCCTCTGTCATCATTAATCAACATTAAAGTTCAACCACATATACTGTATTTTCCTCCTAGATTAAATCTATTCAGTTCATCATTTGTGGTTCCTGACAGTGTGCTGCTCATAAGAATTCACCAACGTTTGGAAATGGAAATGTCTCCCATGTTGCACCTATTTCCTCTCCCTATCATGTTATGGCTGTTCAGATCCTCTTACTGCTCTGCAGACAGTCAGCCAGCTCCTCCTGCTTCATTCTCCTCAGGAAATGTAGTGTGATCTTCAGAAATGACTCCCTGCTGCTCCTCCTCTCCTCTTCTTCCTTGCCATCCACCACCTCCTCATCATCACTCTGACTCTTGGAGCATTCTGGGTAATCTGGACTCAGAACTTTCTGGAACTTCTTAAGCTCATTCTTCACAAAACTGACAATGTTTTCCTCCAGCAGCTGGAACAGAGTAATATTCAAATTTAATGAGCAGGACACAATCACATTCATCTGAAAGGCAAGGCAAGTTTATTTGTATAGCACCTTTCAACAACAAGGCAATTAAAAGTGCTTTACATAGGATATACAAGGCATTCTGAAAAGAAACAGCACGCAGTATAAAAAGACACATTTAAATAGGATTTAAAAGAGTAAAATAAAATAGAAGATAAAAATAAGCTAAAATAGAATAGAACACATAAAACAGGAGCATAAAAATTACAGTGCAGCTACAGTGCAGTGCAAGATATGAATAAGTAATCCCAAATTTAAGGCAGTGGCAAACAGAAAAGTCTGTAGCCCTGATTTAAAAGAGCTGAGAGCTGGAGCAGACCCGCAGTTTTCTGGGAGTTTGTTCCAGATGTGTGGAGCATAAAAACTGAACTGTTTCTCCATGTTTAGTTTGGATTCTGGGCACAGTAAGTGGACCTGATCCCAGACCACCTGGATGCTTCATAACGGAGCAGTACATGAGAAATTAACTTTTCAGTGCTTTATGAACCAACAGGAGTATTTGAAAGTTAATTTTTTGACACACAGGAAGCCGGTGTAAAGATCTGAGGACTGGAGTGATGTGATCTCTCCTGGTCTTAGTGAGGACTCTGAATCATCTGAGAGACCTGAGACCTGTAAAGATAGCATTACAGTAGTCGAGCCTCCTGAAGATAAATGCATGTGCAGTAAAATGCAGTTTTTCTAAATCCTGCTGAGACACAAGTCTTTTAACTTTTGATCTGTTCTTAAGATGATAGTAGGCTGATTTTGAAATTGTCTTAATGTGGCTGTTAAAATTCAGTTCTGAGGCCAGGACTACACCAAGATGTCTGGCTTGGTTTGTGGTCTTTAACATTAGCGACTGAATCTTAGCACTGATTTTTAATTGTTCTTCTTCGGCTCCAAAGGCAGTTATTTCAGTTTTATCTTGGGACATCCAATCATTGATTTGTCGAATGCTTGTGCTTGTATTGTACTATACCTGGTGATATAAATCAGTGTGTCGTCTCCATAATTATAGTAAGCTATTTTGTTGTTTTCCATAATCTGAGCTGGTGGGAGCTTGTAAATATTAGGTATCGATATATAGGCACGAGAATGGAGCCTTGGGGAACTCCACGTCATTTTTGTCAACCACATGACAAGGCTGCTGCTCTATAGGGTGCAGCATGGAGACTGCTAGGACCAGAATGGTAGTTTGTGGTCATTGAAGTTAGCAGTAGTAGCCGTGCTTGTACATCTACACACCATGAATATGGAGTCCAGGTCTGTTCGATGTTGCTGGGCAGACTGACCACTAGACCTCTGCTGCTGAAGTCTGTGGAAAACAAAATCTTACGTTTTTTAACATATCACTTTAACACACACAGTCTCTTGTGTTGTCATCCTGATTATTCATGGTAGAAACACAAGATGAACACAATAAATGCTACTTTGATTACCGAATGTGACGTTTTAACAGAGGAAACAAAATCACGTATAAAGCTCTGTACTAAAACATGGTAGTCTTCTCAGTAGAGTTGAATTACGTTAAATAGATCTGTGATCATTCTTACCTTTGCTCAGCAGACTGCGGTTCATGTTTGAAGTCAACAGGTCGACCCTTAGACCGGTCACTCTTCATGGACACACAGCTCGATACAGGAGGGTCTTGTCTCTGCTGTTTGAACCTCCTACAAACACAGGATATACATTTTAAAAGGCTTACATGCTCATCAGAAACAGTTAAACAGTTATCAAATACTTTTTGTTAAGTGTCTAATGAAAGTAATAATCTAATTATGGAAATACTTTTCTTTTAACTTCATAAAATAATTGTTTGTAGTTTGGTCTGTGTTCTTGTATGTTCATAGAAACACTTATAAATGAATGTGTTCAGAAACATTCTTTCTGGATAAAATACTGCTGAAAATGATGTTAAATACTTTATATCAAACAAATCCTGTAGTCAGTTCTGAATTCTTACCCCGGATCATCAGACTGCCGTCCATGTTTGAAGTCAACAGGTCGACCCTTTGACCGGTCACTCTTCATGGACACACAGCTGATTCCAGAGGGATCTGGTCTCTGCTGAGGGATCCTGTAAAAACACAACACTGATTAATGCACATGTCAAGTACATTTTTCCTGGATGCTTAAATATTTCCTAATGTTAAATATTTTAATGCAAAACTTTAAAACAATTCTTACCCCGGATCATCAGACTTCTGTCCATGTTTGAAGTCAACAGGTCGACCCTTTGACCGGTCACTCTGCATAGACACACAGCTGGATACAGGAGAGTCTGGTCTCTGCTGATGGATCCTCCTACAAACACAGGATACTTTTTTAAAAGGCTTACACGCTCATTATAAATACTTAACATAAAGTATATGATTACTGTTTAAGTGTCTCATAAAAATAACAATTTAATCATGGAAATGTCTTTCTTTTAACTTCCCTAAAATATTTTTTGAAGTGGTCCCTCGTCAGTGAAACACAGCTGGTTCAGAGTCGTTTGGTGTTGTATGTTCAGAAACATTATTTCAGGATAAAATACTGCTGAAAATGATGTGGAATACTTAATATGAGACAAATCCTGTACTCTCAGTTTTCAATTCTTACCCTGGATCAGCAGACTTCTGTCCATGTTTGAAGTCAACAGGCCGACCCTTAGACCGGTCACTCTGCATGGACACACAGCTGGATACAGGAGAGTCTTGTCTCTGCTGTTTGATCCTCCTACAAACACAGAACATAATATATAAATACAACGTTTAGTGTGTCATTCAAGTAATATGAAGCCTTTAGCCCTTCTAGTCTCTAAGGATGGATTCTGTTAAAAACACAACACTGATTAATGCACATGTTAAGAAAATCCCTCCTGGAGCTGATAAATTCGTAATGTTAAATGTTTTAATACAAAATCCATCAGTTTTCAATTCTTACCCTGGATCATCACACTTCTGTCCATATTTGAAGTCAACAGGTCGCCCCTTAGACCGGTCACTCTGCATGGACACATAGCTGGATACAGGAGAGTCTGGTCTCTGCTGCTCTGGGCTTCAACACAACACACACAGAGCTTTGAGTGTGAATAATGATGGTGGAGTGATTTGAGTGCTGAGCTGTGACATGGAGAAGAGTCCTGGACAGTTAGAGATCCTCATCTCACCTCTGAGCTTTGGTCTGGCTGTCATGTTCCCCACACAGAGTGGTTTTAGAGGGAGGGACTCCCTCCTCTCTGTCCTCACACTGATTCATAGCAGAGCCCACACCTTCACACAAACACAACAACATGCTCATTCATTACAACAAGCTTTCCATCACAGGACACATTAGTTCTCATTACTGTCAATAACAGGACACAAATATTCAGAGCACTCAAATTAAGAACTCAAACTCAAGTGCAAGATTTAAAAAACTGGTTCGGATTAGTTTTTATATTTCATGGACTTTAAGCCTCTTTGACATTAAAGAGTGTCCCGGCCAAGACAGCCAGTAATGACACTGAGGCAATAACATATTAACCATAAAACAGACAACATAAAACACCAAATATTTCACAAGATCAAAATTAAACAAAATTGTATTTATTTAAGAAAAACAAGAAGTGACATTCGTTAAAATACAGTTGAATAATTACAAGAAGAATTGAATTTTTTGGACTCCAGCAGGGCAGTTCTTGTAAGAAAGCAAACCTGTTGTTAACCCTTAACCTGCCCTTACCCAGATCATTTACCCTAATACTAAGATATTGACCTTAGGTTCATACAAGAAATAAGGCTGTAACCTTTTATGTACTACAATAAAAAAGTAAATTCACACAAAGAACAAGGGATTGAATCCAACAATTGTTGATGATAATAAAATGATTTATTACTGCCTTTGGTTATCCTTTAATTCACTGCAGCTTGCAGCTGATAGCTGTCACTTCAGAGATTGGACTTTATTTTACTTTATTAATCATTAAACTGATTCACCATTCACCTGAGTCACCTGTACTTGTTATTTAGAGTATGTACACAAACTGTAATATTGGTATTTCTATTGTTCTTTTATAATTTTGTGAAATACATATTTTATGTTGCATGTATCTGTTTTATGATATAGCTGTGTGATATTTTATTGTATTTTTAGTTGTTCTGTTGTTTTATCCTGGTGGTGTTTTAATCACAGTCGATAATAAGGATGCTAATACTGAAGTTTCTGTGATTTTATGGTATGTTAAAATAAAACCTTGAACCTTGATGTTGCACATCAACAATATCAACTACAATTAAAAATTAATAATTGAGAGGTTGAGAGCGCACATGTAAAATCTGTCTGACTCAGCACAAAATGCAGAGCTACAGTAGAGAATAAGCAGCTGAGGCGAAGCTTAAGTTTAAACTACATTATTCTGGAAAGTGTACAACTTTTTTAATTGTTGTTGATGTTAATTCACTATATAGTTTATATAATATGACATTTATTTTATAGGTAGCACCAAGATCCTGATCGCTGTTGTTTTTTTTATTTGTCTTCCGGTTTCTGCAGCTTTCAGCTTGGTTACATAATAAATGAAAAATGAGTCCCCACAGTATCTTTGAAGAGACATCATTGCTTTGTACCTTCACCAAGAACTCTAACTGTAATATATTTAATTGTCTTTTTGATCTACTGATCACAAAACATGCCCCCTGCTAACACCTTCAAAGTCTTTTTGTTGGACAGTGGCGAGGAAATATCCATAACAAACATTCAAGGTGATCCAATGTGTGACCCTCGAAACTGCTACGAAACATGTGATAAATAATATTAAAGGTTGATGGAAGTCCAAACTCACAGAAAACATTTTCCAAAAACAAATCATTTAAAACTTACAAATTAAACCAATTTTGAAAGTGTATGAACAGCCAATCGCACCACTATGGTTCTGTAAAGTCAGCGTTGAGTTAAAAGCTACTAAAGCAAATGTTTTGGTCAGATTGCCGTGCTGTTGGAGTCGAGTTAGCAGTGTCATTGCTAATTTAACTGCAGCAGATGTTCCGTGCTTCATGGTCAATGAATTAACTGACTGCTTAAAATCCAAAGCAGCTATTAAAAGAACATAATTTGTCAAGTCAACAAGTAAACGGGACTAATCAGCATGTTTTCATTTTTTATTTAGCTACTTTGATAAAAGCAATGTCATCATATTTTAACCCTTTAGAATCCAGTTTCAGTTATATACTGACATATATTATACTTTTAACATTTTTACATTCAGAAGAGCGTTCTTTAAAAAAGACCACGATGACTGTTCAGATAAGAATTTAACTCAGTGATACCGTGTAACTTTTCCAACACTGTCACCTACAAATGATGCTTATATACAACTAATTTGCAACTGCAAATACATTTAAAGGGAAATGTAATGCTGCCCAGATGTTTTTTATTAACATAAAAGGGAAATGTTGTTAATTAACGTATCTGGAAAGTTTATCAGTCAAATGTCAAAATATTCTATCTTGCAATACAATATCTGCTTTTATTTAATCAAAAACATGATCTTTTCCGAACTTTAATCAAAGTGCATTTTTTTGTCTAAACCTGACCACAAACAGGACTACGGATGCAAACCCTGGCCTCTGGAGTCAAAGTCCTGCACTTTCTACCCCCACCATCCTCCCTGTGACTCTGGAGCACTTCATAAATGTAGCATACATACATAATGCTAGCATCCTGGAGAAAAAGCGGAGATAAAGAGGTAGGATTCACGTTGACATACATTATTGTCTCTTTTGACAAAATACACTCCATGACCAGATAAATACAAATGCCATCTAATACAACGCTGCATCAATGTTCAACAAACTAACACATCGCTGCTACAACCACCTCCACTGTTATGAGATCAGTTTAAAACTGGCACTTGCTGTCAACAAAATGGTGTTAACTTTTAAAACTTGACTTTTGATGGTAAAAACAACCTGCATGAAGTCGACAGTCGAAAGTGAAATCAATCAGCAGCTTCAACCAGAAAAGCCAAAACATATTTAACTCTCACCTGAATGTTTTCAAAAATCTGTAGATTCACATACAGTCCAACTCTCTGTATTCATCTTCAAACTGCAGTGTTCTTGAAGGAAATGTGATCACAGAGTGACTCCGAACTTTGGAACAAAGGACTGAAGTCAAACATTAACAGTATAAATCCTTTTCAAAGGATCATAAAGATCTGATGATTTAGTTTTAGTGTGTCTTATTTTGTAACAGCTTGGAAAGGCAGAGATATCCTTCTCAGACTTCTTAGAGAATTATTTCTCATCAGTTTTGGACATGATGGTTCCTTATGTCTGCTTTTAACTCTCTTCTTCAAATGAACTTCTGTGTCAAACACTTTTCTTTAAAGGCCTTTTTTACACATTTATTTCCTTTTACTATTTTCTGTAAAATTATTATAAAAAATGTAAATAAATGAAGTGCTCGTATTTTTAGTTCATTTTTAGGGAGCTTTCAAAGCTTTATAAATACTCTGACTCCTCAAACTTGGTCCCAACAATCAGCAGCCAGCAGCTGTCTAGCACTCTGAGAATTAGAATAATTGATGCCCACAAAGCAGGAGAAGGCTATAAGAAGATAGCAAAGCGTTTTCAGGTAGCCGTTTCCTCAGCTCGTAATGTAATTAAGAAATGGCAGTTAATAGGAATGGTGGAGGTCAAGCTGAGGTCTGGAAGACCAAGAAAACTTTCAGAGAGAACTGCTCGTAGGATTGCTAGAAAGGCAAATCAAAACCTGTTTGGCTGCAAAGGAGCTTCAGGAAGATTTAGCAGACTCTGGAGTGGTGGTGCTCTCTTCTACTGTGCAGCAACACCTTCACAAATATGACCTTCATGGAAGAGTCATCAGAAGAAAACCTTTCCTGCATCCACACCACAAAATTCAGCATCAGCAGTTTGCAAAGGAACATCTAAACAAGCCTGATGCATTTTGGAAACAAGTCCTTTGGACTGAAGAATTTCATGAAAAGAACACCTGTCTAACTGCTAAGCATGGGGTGGATCAATCATGCTTTGGGCTTGTGTTGCAGTCAGTGGCACGGGGACATTTCACTGGTAAAGGCAAGAATGGATTCAGAACTAGAAGCCTTTTGCAAGGAACAATGGGCAAAACCCCCCCAAACAAGAATTGAAAGACTCTTAGCTGGTTACAAAAAGTGTTTACAAGCTGTGATACTTGCCAAAGGGGGTGACTGACCATACAGGGTGCCCAAACTTGTGCTTTGGGCTCTTTTCATTTTTTGTTATTTGGAAACGGTAAAAGATGGACATAAAAAAATAATCTTGCTTGAAATATTAAAGAAATGAGTCATCTTTAACTTTATGCCTTTTGGAAAAAAGGTCATTGTTACTATTCGCAGTAACAGAAATTTTGACTAGGGGTGCCCAACCTTTTGCATGCCACTGTAATACATTGAGAAAATTAAATGTAATACAAGTATTTACAAAAAAGATTTTTAAAAAACACATACAGTTGCATAGTTAATAAGT
The DNA here is from genome assembly GCA_003416845.1 of Oplegnathus fasciatus. NCBI lineage: Eukaryota > Metazoa > Chordata > Actinopteri > Centrarchiformes > Oplegnathidae > Oplegnathus > Oplegnathus fasciatus. The sequence continues at coordinate 86,618 of NTHP01000825.1, read as the reverse complement.
ATTTATTAGTAATTAATATTCTTATTAAGTATAAAAACTGATGAATAAAGAGAACACACTGAAATTAAAGCATCACATCACAAAAAAATCACTGAAGTACAGAAGCCTTGAGAGGCAATTGATCCATTTTCTAAGTCTGACCTAAATTCTTTTCTGTCCTGTGTTTATGACTTAAGAGCAGATAATGTTGTAATACTAATTTCAGCCACAAGAGTGCACCACCACACCACGTTCTAAATAGGACTGAAAGCATTCATGTTTTCTTCCAGGTGAGTTTTAATTTCTCCATGCACTCTAAACACAAGGTACATATTGTATATTGTGTGTTAGCAAGTTATGTAACATTACTGTCATGTCTTCGTAGAAAGACGACAAACACAACAGAAAACTTTTTTTTCACCTCCTAAAACTGAAAACCGAAAACACCTGTTTTCACAGATGAAAAGACAATCAAGGAACTTAGAAAACTTCGTTTTCACCTGTTCTTGAGTCATAAACACAGGAGAGAAAACAATTTAGATCAGACTTAGAAAATGGATCACCAGAATTTTTTTTTCTCACTTGCCTCTCAGGGCTTCTGTACTGAAGCCTGAAATTCACTATGAATGTATATAAACGTCTACATCTATTGGGAAATTGCCTAAAATTAATATGTAATGATGCATTTCATTTGTTACTGACTTTGTCTTTACACATACATAACAAAATTAGTTTTTGTGTTTGTAATTAGTGAGAGAGAGAGGAGAAAGAAAAGTAAAAAAGCAAGAAAGGGAGGTAGATAGTCCGTTAAAACCTCCATTCAGTCTCGTCCTGCTCTCCGTTATCACCGTCACTGTGTTTTAATACAGCTGAATTCAAGATATAATTGTTCTCTTTCACATATTTTTCTGCTTCTATTCCGAGTATAAAATACTGATCAGGGCTCATAGTGCTGTTGCACTGCGATGCTGATCACATCGATAGTTTATGATCACATCTGACAAAAGCAAAAAAGCAAAAAAAGGTTGTTTTCTTAGTGCCACACAGCTCCCGACCTTCACTGGGCAGCTCTAATGTGGACTTAGGTTACTCGATATACACATGGCATTCAGATAAAAGATGGCATGAGGTAGTCCAGTAATTAAACTGTGCAAAGTACAGCCACATAAAGCATCTGTTACTACATCTTAATAAGCTGCAAACATGTATGTATGCTTGTACAATACAAAAAAAAAAATGTTGGTAACAGGAACATGACGCAGCCTGATCCTGTGGACTTTTGGTGTTAATACGTTTTAACTAGATTCTTCCTCCTACTGCTCACAGAGAGACACTGAACCGGAGGACCGAATGCCAAACCCAAATCCGATCCCAAACCCAGGATAAAGAGGTTCAGTGAATGTGGTGTTGAAGGTGTGGAGGTGGATCAGTGTGTCAGAGGAGACTCTGTAGAAGGACANACAGAGTGCCAGCAGGACAGTCCACATACACTGCTACTCTGTTAGAGACAGAGGAGGAGGAGGAGGAGGAGGAGGAGAGAGGGAGGTCTGTCACTCTGTCATTGTGCCACACGGAGTAACCACCACTAGAGCAGCTCAGACTCCAGGACTGATTATTCATTCCAAACCTGCAGTCAGCACTGTTTCCTTTCCTTCTAATTCCTCTGTAAGTCACTGCTATATGAACTGCTCCTTCCCACTCCACCTCCCAGTAACAGCGACCAGTCAGACCATTTCTACACAGCAGCTGACAGAAGCAGTCAAATCTCTCTGGATGATCAGGATATGGTTGATACTCTCTCACTGTTGTCACATTCTTGTTGTCGTCAGACAGTTTGAGCTTTCTGTATGCTGTGTCTGGGTCCAGTGTGAGTTCACAGGTAACTGATGGAGAGAACAAGACACAACAAATAAAGAAATAATCATGTGATACAATTGTTGAATTTATTGTTTATTTTCCAAGTGTTATCAGTTTCATGTAACTGAACAACAATGTGTTCATCAACTTAAAAAAAGAACCTATTTAGATCTATCCCCCTCACTGAAAATAAATCCCGACATTTAACTTAAGACTCTAGCCAGCAATCTTTACTAAAGAATTGTATTGTACGAAACTGTAGAAAAGTAGTTATTCACTAAAGAAAAAAAAACACTGATTTTAATAACCTGTCTTGCCTTCTTGTTTTCACACTTGGGAGATACTGCTATCATTGACTAATGTAAATGACATCACAGGTGAGTTTTCTAATACTCCTCCAATTAGCCGTAAACCAGCTCTGTTCAATCAGCTTATCAGTCTGTGGGTGTATACTGTATATAGTCCCTTCATCTAATCAGGCAGTGCTTGAGTGTAAAGCCAGAGCCTTGTATATTTAGGCTCACCTTCTGTTGAGAGTTTTGCTGTTTTTAGTTCCTGCCTGCCTAAAATCTTCGGTAAAACCCTGAAGAGAAAAACTACCTCAGTTTCCTGTCTGTTTATTGCACTTTTGTCCTCATCCTCTGCCTTTGTCACATGTTCCTTCATATTTCAGCATTGCTCAGGCATCACTGGGCACAAACACATTCAAAGTTCACTTTGATTCACTTGATGTTGCTCTGTCAGAGTCACAGCACTGGAAAATTACATCTAAAAAATTGTATTCTCTATTTCCAAAAATAGTTACTCTGAATAATAAACAAAACACACTGTCACCTGTTTTTATTGGCAAAATTCACAATGAATGCCCCCATAACGCACTATAGATGTGGTCTTCATAGAAGGCGTTACAAGAAATCTCAGTGACAACCGCCAGGAAGCTGGGGTTCTATCAAAATTTCAATTTTCACTGTAAGGAATGTAAACTTTGACCACAGTTGGATTTCAATTAATTTCTCAGTTGCTCTATGAATGTATTTTCTTCCTAAATAGAAAAAGTGTTTACTGTTTCACTATAAAATGAATACACACTTACATTTCCTCACACCAGGTTTCAGCCTCTGCTCTTCACAATTTTCCGTCCTAGTAGAGGAAACATAGAATGTTCTCTTTGATTATGGAAACATGGGTATTTTATAACCTTCACTTTGACTGATTTTCTGACCACCATACTGTAAGTCCAAACTGCTGTTCAACATGAAGCAGCGTTCCTCAGTTTGTCAGTGTAACAGAGAAATAGTGTGTGAGCTCTTGTTGTCAGTCCATACCTGAGAGTGTCCAGTCTCCAGAGTGGGTCATCCAGTCCAGCAGACAGTAGCTCCACTCCTAAGTCTCCTGGATGATTGTAGCTCAAGTCCAGTTCTCTCAGGTGGGAGGGGTTGGATGTCAAAGCTGAGGCAAGAGAAGCACAGCCTTCTCCTGTCACCAGACAACCTGAAAGCCTGGAAATAGTTGGCAAAATCCAGTCAAAAGCTATTTACCAATAGAAACAGTGTACTTCATGAACTGATAAACGTTTTAATTTCACTCATTTTAAAAGTTCGCCATCAACTGGATTTATTCAATGACCTAACAACAATGGGCAGAATTGACGAAAATAGTAAAAAAGACAAAATAATTAATTCCCCAAGACAGTTTTGTTGCAAAAGGTTAAAAACAAAGTCAATTTGAAAATCATGAAAACGGAACTATCTTTCAGACATAGTTTACCTTTCCTGACATTATCATGAATTTAAAGCAGTATTCACAGCAAATGGACATCTGTTCAAGAAAAAGTTGATCTCTGACCTGAGAGTTTCCAGTGTACAGTGTGGACTTTTCAGCCCAGCAGAGAGCAGCTTCACTCCTGAATCATGCAGGTCGTTGTTACTGAGGTCCAGCTCTCTCAGACTAGAGTACTGGGAGCTCAGAACCGAAGACAGAGCTTTACAGCTTCTCCATGACAGGTTGCAGCCACTGAGCCTGAAAAAAAAATTGACAAACACAACAGTGAAAAGGTTTCTATTTCTTCTTTGCACATTCCCTGGTCAATATCTTGCACATTCCTGCACAAACTGTACAGCTCTTTCATTTTAAAAACAGATATATATTTCGTTTACATTTCTTGACTGTTGCAGTACTTACTTTTTACTTGTACTTCTTACAAATTCCTTGTATGTGTAAACCTACTTGGCAATAAACCCGATTCTGATTCCATGAAATCTAGTGAGTCTAGTGCACCTACACAGATTTATTGGAAGCTTTAACCACTGGAAGCAGCCTCAGAAGAGCCTCCTCTGAAGCAGAGTATTTTTTCAGGTCAAACACGTCCAGATCTTTTTCTGATGACAGTAAGATGAAGACCAGAGCTGACCACTGAGCAGGAGAGAGTTCATCCGTGGAAAGACTTCCTGATCTCAGGTACTGTTGGATCTCCTCCTCTAGTGAACGGTCCTTCAGTTCATTCAGACAGTGGAACAGATTGATGCTTCTCTCTGAGGGATTCTCCCTGATTATCTCCTTAATGTACTTGACTGTCTTGCGGTTTGTCTGTGAGCTCCTCCTTGCCTGTTTGAGCAGACCTCGTAGGAGAGCCTGATTGATTTCCAGTGAAAGACCCAGGAGGAAGCGGAGGAACAAGTCCAGGTGTCCATTTGGACTCTGTAAGGCCTTGTCCACAGCACTCTGGTAGAAGTGTGTTAATCTAGTTTTGTTTCTTAAGACAATAAACCAGCGGGAGGTTGATTGTTCCTCTGACAGCAGACTGACACCAGAGTTGATGAATGTCAGATGGACATGAAGAGCAGCCAGAAATTCCTGAACACTCAGATGGATGAAGCAGAACACCTTGTCCTGGTATAGTCCTCTCTCCTCTTTAAAGATCTGTGTGAACACTCCTGAGTACACTGAGGCTGCTCTGATATCGATGCCACACTCTGTCAGGTCTGATTCATAGAAGATCAGGTTGCCTTTCTGCAGCTGCTCAAAAGCCAGTTTTCCCAGAGACACAATCATCTTCCTGCTCTCTGGATTCCAATGTGGATCTGTCTCAGCTCCTCCATCATACTTGATGTTCTTCAGTTTGGACTGAACCACCAGGAAGTGGATGTACATCTCAGTCAGGGTCTTGGGCAGCTCTCCTCCCTCTCTGGTTTTCAACACATCCTCCAGAACTGTAGCAGTGATCCAGCAGAAGACTGGGATGTGGCACATGATGTGGAGGCTTCGTGATGTCTTGATGTGGGAGATTATTCTGCAGGCCTCCTTCTCATTTTTTAATCTCTTCCTGAAGTACTCCTCCTTCTGTGGGTCAGTGAACCCTCTGACCTCTGTCACCATGTCAACACACTCAGGAGGGATCTGATTGGCTGCTGCAGGTCGTGTGGTTATCCAGAGGCGAGCAGAGGGAAGCAGTTTNGGATGCTGTTTCAATCTGTCTGACCTCATGTTCATCATTGACCTCTCCAGTCCCTCCCTCTGTGATGTAGAGCTCTGTGTAGATCTGGTTCAGAAGGGTTGGGTTTCCTGCTTTAGCAATCCCCTCAAACACACACTGGAACTTCTTCTTCAGGTTCGACTTGAGTTTATGTTGGCACTGTGGAGCAAGATTCTCTGAAAAAATAAATTAATGCTATAAGTGCATGCTACTACACACATACTACACATCTGACAAAGGTAAACATTTGACCATTGCCCTACAGCCCAGAAAACTTCATTGATGTGATGCAAATGTGTGCAGCATATGTACAGGAGATTTTGGAAATGTACACCTTTCCCATGTTGCCTCCATTTCCTCTCCCCATCATGTTAAATCTGTTAAAATCCTCTTACTGCTCTGCAGACAGTCAGCCAGCTCCTCCTGCTTCATCCTCCTCAGGAAGTCCAGTGTGATCTTCAGAAATGCCTCTCTGCTGCTCCTCTTCTGCTCTTCATCTTCACTCTGACTCTCTAAGCATTCTGAGTAATCCGGATTTAGAACCTTCTGGAACCTTTTCAGCTCGTTCTTCACAAAACTGACAATGTTCTTTTCAAGCAGCTGGAAAAGAGTCAAATGCAAACTTACAATTCATTTTAAACTTGTTGAATACAGCACAACATCTGCCACAGACTGGAGGGCCATCTTGGAAAGAGTTTGTATACATACATCTATTAATATAAACAATTAATATGGCGGTGCTTTCATGTTTTCTGTATTTATTCCATATTATTCCCATTCTGGGGAGTGACCCCAAGTCAAGTCCCCAATCCGATGGTTAGATATTCTTGAAAAATCTGGTTCCATTTCTTTAGTGATGGGACATTAACCTCATCCTAAACATTATAAAAAGACAATAACATCCCCAAAACTCACTTCTTTGGCTACCCATTCCCTCTCCCTCCAGCTAAAATCATAGTGGATGATATTCTGTCCTTAGACCCCTATGAGCAAGGGGAATATCGCCAACATTGAACTAGCATGGGTTAGCTTAGGTATACTGTAGATTTGCCAGAGGAAATATGGCCACTCAGAAATAAATGCACTCATCACTATGATATCACATTAGACATGGTCTTACAATACAATTTAAACTACACCACATACAGTGTTCACAGTATTCGAATGACAGCATTGCCCAAATTTACCCCAACATAACCCTGAGTGTCCAGGATGTCACCTCAGTTCAGCCACCTTAGGTCATACAATTTGGGAATGTCAATCTTTACACATATTCTGTGAGTGTGGAGGTGGGCATGGTTGGCTTTCAGCTGCCGGGGAGAGGTGTGGGGATGGCTCAGGAGAGCAGTGTCAGGTGAGTTGACTGGCACAGCTGGTGCTCATTGGCCAATCATTCTCTCTCTTTTAATGCAGTAGCGTGCTTGACCTCAGTTGGCTGCCACACACTCCAGAGACAGATGGCCATGCCGGTTGTCAGGTTTTGTTGTCCTGTTATTTCTCTGCTCGTGAATTCGGAACAACTGGACTATGTGCGCCAGGGAAGCCGGGCAACCAGAGGCGCATGGCGAAAGCGCTGTGTATTTATGTTGTAAGTGTGTAGAGTTGGTAGAGTAAAGGGGACATTATTTGTGAGCGGACTGTCGTGTCTGTGTGTGTGCTGGGAGAACTCATGGAGGCAATGAGCTTTGCTACTGTGAAAAATGTCATGACCTTTTCACACATATGCAGGAATCCAATGGATGTCATCCCCTAGATTATCGCCTTTGGGGTACCTCTTTCAGGGAATAAAATCACTGGTCTTTAAGCAAATACAGCATATGCCTCACTATTGGCCCAGAGACTGATTCTTTTCCATTGCAATTATTCTCTATCAATCAAACTTTGAGTGACGGTTGATGACCCCTCTGGTCATCAATGTTGCCATTACAAAAGTTAACATATAATAGAAACAAACAAGTAAAAAAATGAGCTTGGTACTATTTGTGGAAGTTATGGCCCATCCCTCCAGTGATTACATCATCTCCTATGTGTGACTAGTGTGTCAGTAGTATCTGGTGATAGGATATGTGACACTGAATACTGTGAGTCTAAATCTTTCTATTTTTTTTTTCCTTTATATTTTCATATTTCATGTTGTTTTGTCTGCATATTATTAATAACTGTGCATTTTTTTGTCTTGGGGTAGATCTCTTTGTGTTACTCAGTCATTTTAGACCATGCTTCACCAACTGGATAAAAATATTGTACATATGCTATAACCAGTATACATCAGTCAAAACCATTCCAGCTGCAAAGAGGTACTCGACAAAGATCTCCATTATCCCCATCACTATTCTCACTTTTCAATGTACCCCCTGCTACACTCACCTCCAAAAGTATTGGAACAGTGAGGCCAATTCCTGTATTTTTGCTGTAGACTGAAAACAGGACATCAAAAGATGAATATGAGACAAGAGATCAACATTTCAGCTTTTATTTACAGGTATTTACATCTGGATCTGATACACAACTTAGAAGATAGCACCTTTTGTTTGAACCCAGCCATTTTCAAGTGAGCAAAAGTATTGGAACATGTGACTCACAGGTGTGTTTTGTTGCCCTGGTTTGTCCTGTTACATTGATTATTCAAACAATAAATAGCGCTGAATGTCTACGTTCAGTTTCAGATTTGGGTTTTGCCTGTGCAGACTGCATTTATAGTTAGAGGTGTAACCAACATGAAAACCAGAGAGCTGTCTATGGGTGAAAAACAAGCAATTGTGAAGCTGAGAGAAGATGGAAAATCAATCAGAGCCATTGCACAAACATTGGCCATAGCCAGTACAACCATTTGGAATGTCCTGAAGAAGAAAGAAACCACTGGTGTACTAAGTAACAGACGTCCAACAGGTAGACCAAGGAAAACAGCAGCAGTTGACGACAGAAACATTGTGAGAGCTGTAAAGAAAGACCCTAAAACAACTGTTAGTGACATCAGCAACAACCTCCAGAGGGCAGGAGTGAAGGTATCACAATCTACTGTTCGCAGAAGACTTCATGAACAAAAGTACAGAGGCTACACCAGAAGATGCAAACCACTCATTAGCAAGAAGAATAGGAAGGCCAGGCTGGAATTTGCCAAAAAGTACAGAGACGAGCCTCAAAAATTCTGGGACAAAGTTTTATGGACTGATGAGACAAAGATGAACCTTTACCAAAGTGATGGAAAGGCTAAAGTTTGGAGAAAGAAAGGATCTGCTCATGATCCCAAACATACAAGCTCATCTGTGAAACNGCAAAACCCAAATCTGAAACTGAACGTAGACATTCAGCGCTATTTATTGTTTGAATAATCAATGTAATAGGACACACCAGGGCAACAAAACACACCTGTCAGTCACATGTTCCAATACTTTTGCTCACATGAAAAATGGGTGGGTTCAAACAAAAGGTGCTATCTTCTAAGTTGTGTATCAGATCCAGATGTAAATACCTGGAAATAAAAGCTGAAATGTTGATCTCTTGTCTCATATTCATCTTTTGATGTCAAACCCAAATGTTTTCAGTCTACAGCAAAAATACAGGAATTGGCCTCACTGTTCCAATACTTTTGGAGGGGAGTGTATATCCATCAGGCATTATGAAATATGTCTCAGGCACCACCTCACAATAATTTTACCATAAAATCATCTTGTATGAAGATAATGTTGTATTATACATCACAAATACTAAACCTTTTTTTCCATCAGTCCATAATCTGATTGCTCTGTACAGCAGGGTATCTGGTTTCTCCATAAACTAGATACAACTTTAAGATTAGGCCTTAATTCAGATTTAAGTGGAAGGCTGTAGATTTACCCTTTAAATGTTCTACCAAGTCTTTAAAATATCATGGAATTCACAGTTTTAACAAATTTTAATCATCTATTCCAAGTCAACCATACTTGCTTCTTCCAAGAAATTAAAAACAGCCCAGAGAGATTGACCTAACTATGATGTATTGCCAAATGACATGAGTCAATTGAACATTCTCATCACCACGTCCAAACAGTGGTATCCCTCTGGCTCTGCATCTGTTTAAAACTTCTGATTGAAAATCATGAACAATCTGGGACCTGGTAGTTTCTCATTTAATTTGTAGCTGTTGGAGCTAGCAGTAGTAGCTGTGTTTGTACATTTACGCACCATAAATATGGAGACCAGGTCTGTGTGATGCTGGAGCACAGATTTACCACTGGGAACATCAAAGTTATCCTGATGAGCTCTGTGGAAGCAACACAAAAACACACATAATACTGCATAATGTATTGTGTTACCATTATGAATCCTAACATTAACAGAAGTTGATATCCTGTGATGTACTCAGAGAAAACATGAATACGATATGAAATGTTGGACCGATTTTGTTTTTAACACCTTCACACTGTACCTCTGCTCAAACTCCAAATTCAAAATTATCTGTTTTAAATACTCACATTTGATTGACAGAGTGGTGTCCAGCTTTGAATGCCACAGGGAGCAGCATAGATCGATCACTCATCATTGACACACAGCTGGGAACAGGACAGTCTGGTCTCTGCTGCTCTGGGCTTCAACACAACACACACACAGTTTTGACTGGGGTTGTACTGCTTAGCTCCCACCTGGGAATATTAGGATGTGAATGAGTACAAAGAAATATGGGGGAATGCTCAAGAACCTTTCCCTAGAGAGACAGCAGAGTAACCTTAATTTTATATTGTTGTTAATAACACACTTGAATGTGATGTTCATGTTCTTAAAACATCCCCCTCTTTGAAATGTCCAGTTATATTCTTTGGTAACATTTTTGGTAATGTCAACTTACTTTGTTTCAGAAGAACGTTGTCCTTTGAAAACAAGAGGAGGCTCCATAGACCGGTCACTCTTGAAGGACACACAGCTGGGTCCAGGTCCAGGTCCAGGTCCCGGAGAGTCTGGTCTCTGCTGCTCTGGGCTTCAACACAACACACACAGAGCTTTGAGTGTGAATAATGATGGTGGAGTGATTTGAGTGCTGAGCTGTGACATGGAGAAGAGTCCTGGACAGTTAGAGATCCTCATCTCACCTCTGAGCTTTGGTCTGGCTGTCATGTTCCCCACACAGAGTGGTTTTAGAGGGAGGGACTCCCTCCTCTCTGTCCTCACACTGATTCATAGCAGAGCCCACACCTTCACACAAACACAACAACATGCTCATTCATTACAACAAGCTTTCCATCACAGNCACAGGACACATTAGTTCTCATTACTGTCAATAACAGGACACAAACACTGTACAAAATACTTGGCGCACTAACAGCCAAGTTGATACAACCTGTCCAACCAGTTCTGACACTTCCTGCATATTTCGCTGCTACTGCTGTTGGTTCTACCTGTAAGGATTACCAGTAATAATAATAATGGGCAAATCATTGTCCTTTAACTCAGATAGAAATTATTTACACATGAAACTTGCACATGAAAGCAAAAAATGAAATGAAACAGCCAATCAGCATCAAGA
>NTHP01000825.1:47969-61085 GCA_003416845.1 Oplegnathus fasciatus | reverse complement strand
GTTCCTCTGAGGTGTTCAGGAGGTTATAAAGGTTCCTCTGAGGTGTTCAGGAGGTTTTAAATGTTCCTCTGAGGTGTTCAGGAGGTTATAAATGTTCCTCTGAGGTGTTCAGGAGGTTATAAAGGTTCCTCTGAGGTGTTCAGGAGGTACTATCTGTGAGGTTTTGGTTCCAGGTTCTGCCTCATGTTTCTGCAGTTTTACAAACCAGGATGTTTCAGATAAACATCATTATAAAGGCAACACTGAGACAAACGGTTGTGGGACAGGTGAGAATGAAAGAAGGGGCACTAACACTGATTTTCTTTCACGTTTACACGTGATTAAACATCAGTGTCATGAAATGAGTGGAACTTGTGACAGTGGAAACACTTTAAGTTACAGGTTGTTCCAGAAGTGTAAAAGGAGATTTTAATGATCAGCCCAGACATTCAAGGCTCTTCAAAGGACTTTCAGAAGGTGTTGAAGGGTTTATAGAAGTCCTTGAAAGGTTTCCAGGGTTCTTTAGGGGATTCCAGGGGTCTGTGATGAGGTTTTAAGGGTCTTTGCTGGATTTCCACGGGTTCTTGCAGAAAGAAAGGACTTCAGTTAGAGAATGTGAGTGAACGAAAAGGTTTCACTTCATTTCAGACTTTATATCTTCTGTGTAGTTGATTATCGTGCGTCTGTGATGTTTGATGGTTAAAATGGACCGAACCACTTTTCAGTTTGATTTGCATGAAATCAGCTGATCAGAGAAGCTGCTGCAACACTCAGCAAACTCATTTACATGCAGCCTTGTGTCGAGTTTTTGCATTTAGTTTTGATTGGATGAAGTTTGGTCTGAAACACAAACTGTTTCCTGTTCAGTGTCTCTGCTCAGAGTCGGCCTGCAGGGCGCTCAAACATTATTATATTTAACTACTGTGAACTATTGTTAAAGGCAGCTGAAGTTTAAAGGTCAACATAAAAAATATTGTTGAAGTGAAAGACTGCAGCTTTGTTGAGCACTGAGGCGTTTGGATCTCGTTTATCGTGACAGAAACACGTTCTGAGGTTTGAATCAGTTTGTGGATGTCGACTGCAGCGAGCTGGTCTGTCAGGTGAGATCCTGGATCACCTGTGATGTGAACATATTGTGTTTTTGCACATTTTACCTCCTTTAATTGCAAATAGTGTAGCTTTGATGGGTGATTTTCCTTTATTTTGTTTGTATTTATGCATGTTTTGTTATGTTGTACATATTTTATTAATTTAGATGGAGGTTCACCGTAAAGGCCTGTGACTTTTTAATGTCTCACGACTGTTTCCCTTCAGTATTTATGCTGTTTGTAAATTAAATTACATTTTCCAGATAATGTGATCAGTCATTAGAGTGTTTTCTTTCCCTCCAGCCAGCGGTTTCACCTTTTATCAAACTCTACTGGCAGAGAGGAGTTGTTTCTTTTTAAACTGAGAAAGTCCCAATCTTTTCACAAAGTCTGTTCTCATACTGTCCTCTGGCTTTGATTGTCTGATTTTCTGATTGCGAGTTTGTGTTCTCAGATGTCAGAGTGTCTTTGAATGCATCACCAAGGAGAAAACAGTTTCTGCAAAAATGTGAAAACTCTGCAAACAGCCAGTTTATTGTTCTCAGAACAGAGTCACACACACCTTGATCACAGCTGGACCTGCAGCCCTGCACAGAGAATCACCAGTGTTAGAGACAACCCTCATCAAACAGAAAGTGTGTGTGTTTAGCTGAATGTGGTGTGCAGAGGTTTTACACCGTCCAGCTGTGGTTCCAGCTGTGGCGTCCGGTCTCTCTGTCCTGACTGAGTTTGTCCTCCTCAGGCTCTCGACGTGGACCGATCAGTTCTGCACAAGATCAAGAAGTCGGTGAAGGCCATCAACACGTCTGGTCTGGGTGAGTGTCACAGTTTCACCTCAGTCTGTCCAAAAATACTAACACTTCTCACCACAAAGCCTCGCTCGGCCTGTCACTTCCTGTCTGCTGGTAACTCTGTCTGCTAAACACAAACTAAATCTTCTTTGTTCCAGACTGCATCAGGTCATTTGGTTTTTCGTTTCCTCGTAACTTTCTTCAGCATCAACAATAATTCACTGATTGTTGTTGTTTGTAGATTCACCAAAATGTAAACTCACCGTCTCCATGACAACATTATACTTTCTGCTTGCATCATAGCATGATGGGAATTGTAGTCCTAAAATACAGAACATGTCTATTCCAAATAGAAAACAGTGGGAACAGCTGGTGGTGCGTTCAGTTCGTCCATGTCAGTGTGGTGGGTTTGTGTTCAGGCAGGTGGAGTCTCACCTCCAAACATTCCTGTCATACCACTCTCCTGTCCCAGCATGCCGAGGGAGAGACGCCCGCCTCGACGACTTCACTGTCTACTGACACAGAGAAAAAAAGAGACTCAATCATAGAAAATATTCTCATGTTTCATCGATCTAAAAGAAGCATTTGGCACGAAGTTGGTTCTTAAAACTGCTTCAAACTGCTGTCAAAGTCTGATATCATCAAATCAATCAATTGCTGATATAAAGACACCATGAGAGCATCATGATGTTATTTCTCCTCAGATTTGGTACATAACTATCAAAAATAGCATATTTCACCTTTTAAAGCCGCTGTAATGTATATTTTTATATTAACAGAGTATGAAGTGACAGTGTGTTGGTGCGTCTGGTAGAGAATCATCAGCTGAATCTGCAGCTCCGCTCGGCTTTATCTGTTTTTTTGTTATCTGTCTTTTATCTGTTCTGGTTCACTCTCAGCGCTCTCAGCGCTGTACTCGGCCAGAAATGACGTTTGCTGGTCAAACATAAATATGACTGTCACATGATGAAATAGACGCTACACAGTTGACAGCAGTATTTCTCAGTATTCACTGCGTATGATAAAGAAAAAACAGTCACAGATACTTTAATTGAACAACTTACACGGTTCATTTGTCCATAATATTTAGTCATAAACAGCAGAAGATGTGATTAGTCATCATGACAGACACGAGTCACCTGATTTGAAGGTGTATAAACTGACGTGGCAGTTCATGTTCACAGAGTATCATTAGTTGTTATTTTAGACGCTGTTATGGTCATTTATATCAGCTGGTCTCGTTGATATTTTGGTTTTGCGTTTTGATATTTCTTGGGGCTGTAACAAAACCAGAAAGAATACTTTTAATATGCTGTATGGCCAAAAGTATGTGGACAAGGTTTCATGTGCAGCGGTTGAGCAAGTGTGAGAGTGAAGAAGAGAAATCGTCCTGTTGAAGGTTGTGAAGTAAAAAGTGAAATGATGTTGACAAACAGCTTCCTCTCCGCTGACCTTCAACTCCTCAACCCTCACTGAAACAAACAACTACACCAACCAGCTGACGAGTGTGAAGGGTTAAATGATTAACTTTGTCCCAGAAAAAACATTAAAATGTTTTTGAATGATGTCAGTTTACCAACAGATCGTTGCTCTTGTTTTGGGAGTATTAAATCTGAATATTAACATCTGTTCTATTTTCTGTGTTTACCTCATTAGAAAATCCAAAGTTTATTCATTTACTTACTTATATTTACGGCCATGTTTATATTTAGTGCATGTGCAAAACATAAATTAAGACTTTTAGACATTTCAAAATGTATCATTTATCATTTAAATACACCTATAGATGATAGATCTTTATTTGGCCTTATGATATCAATAGCAATACAAAGACAAATGGAAGACTTTGAGTTTTTATAATGGGTCATTTAAATATTAATTTGATGAATTCATTTATAATAGCTAATTTATGCATTTAATCATTGATTATCATTAAACACTATAATTTAAAGACTAAAATGATTCCGGTGGCACTCTACAGACTCCATACACATTAAAACAGGAGCAGATCAAGACATTTTTTAATTAATTAATTTGTCTTTTCAAAACAAAGGTCACAAAGTTCTTTCACATTAAAAGCATTAAATATCAAACAAGCAGGACAGTAGCAATAAAATAGAATTTAGTTTAAAAAAGCGAGAGAATATAAGTGAGTCTTGATGTATAAAGTATGAAGTAAACTGAGACAAAGACAGCAGCTGTTCTGTCTCCCTTCATTTTAAGTTGAGCTCTAGAGGAAATGATAATAATAATAATAATAATAATATTAATAATAATAATAACAATAATAATAATAAAGGCCAGCTTCTTTCTGCAGCCGAGGTAAATAAAGGTCTGTTATAATGTGTTTCCTGTGTGTTTCAGCTCATGTGGACAATGAGGAGCAGTACATCCAGTCCATGGAGAAATTCGGAGACAACTGTGTCTCCAGGGAGGACGCCGAGGTCGGCTCGGCCTTCCTCAAGTTCGCTGTTTTCACCAAAGAGCTGTCGGCGCTCTTCAAAAACCTGGTGAGGAAGCGAGTTCGCACCACGAACACATGAATCAAAACTTTAGATTTAATCCGATGCTGCATTACTTCAGTACAGTTTTAGAGTTTTCCTCTCTGAACGTTAGAGGAACTTTATATTCACTTGAGCTCTGAGCTGTGGAGGTTTGTGCTCATGTCATGTTAACTTCCTGTTTGCAGCTGCAGAACATGAACAACATCATCACCTTCCCTCTGGACAGTCTGCTGAAGGGAGACCTGAAAGGAGTCAAAGGGGTTTGTGTTCAGTTTCCTCTGAAAGCTTCCAACAAAGTTAAAGAGTATTGAATCGTGGTAAACTCTATGGTGGGGCTGCAGATAATCATTATTTTCATTATTGATCTGATAAATTGTCTTTAAAATGTGAGAAAATAAAGAGAAATACGGCCCTGAGAGCTCAACACACTGCAAATACAGAAACGCTGCAAGTCACACAGAACAGAAATGAGTTAAATGAACTTAACAGAAATAAACTGATGTTGTATGTTTTTAATATTTCAGATTTGAATTGATAAGTTAGTGATCAACAAAAGGCTGAATGCTGCATTAACAGCTAATATCTGAAAAAAAAAAGATCTGAATCAGAACGTTAAAAAGACAGAAACTCACATTTTAGCTCATTTTCCAACACGGACAGATAAACGACTTCAGTAACTTCATGAAGCACAAACCACGGCCCAGTTCCAATCCGATCCCTACACCCTCGCACTCCGTGACGGAGTGTAACTCTGTGGAGTCACACTCACGGCTGTGGTCTCTTCATTAAGGGGGAGGGTATAAATACACCGGCAAGCTTCGGGACGCCCTCGCCTTACTCCGACGGAAACAGGAAAGGATACTGTGATTAAATAAATATTTATCTAAAAGATCATCTTATACACAGCATTGACAAAGATGTAGGTGTAGGGCAATGACGTGGTACACTCATTACATTCATGGCATAGTGAGCTTGTGAAAGGAAAAATTATTCATTATTTTGAGTATTTTTTCGTTGCCATTCTTAATCTGATCAGGTCCTTGTTTTTTTTCCAAAATGCAATGTGACCTCTGATTCCTTCATGTGTGCACGAAAATAGTTTATCAAATGCCTGTTTGAGGTGAGACAGCTTATCATTTGGAAATAACCGCATAGAACAAACATTTCTAAGTATGTGGCGTTTCCTCCATGCCGGACACAAAAGAGGGGCTGCGCTTGAGGGGAGTGTGGTCTGTAAGCCTGCATCGATGCAGACTCGGTGTTGGACGGCCTTATAACCCACTCCCAATGAAGGCGAACTGGTTTGGAATGACACTTAATTGGAATTGGGCCCACCTGTGTCCCAGGTGTATTCATCACTTTTTAGTGTCCCCTGGAAACATCTGGGGTTTTCTGTTGTGTTCCGTACGTTTGTTTTCTCACTTTGCAGCGTGTTTCTAAATGCTGCGCACATGTTGTCAAGTTGATGATGATGTTTTCTTTATTTGCTTGTGTTTTGTCTCTTTGTGTGTGTTTTCTTCAGTTGCAGTGCATTGAGCTCTCAGGGCCACCGTAGTAAAATGCCCATCACAGTTTCCTGGAGTCCACGCTGACGTCTTCAGACGTCTAAAACCCAAAATATTCAAATTTACAATTTAGAAGCTGAAACAAAAGCAGGAACATTTGGTGTTTTTGATAGAAAAATTACATGATTCATAATTTTCCACTTTATGGTCGACCAGGCTTCAGTTTACCTGCTTGAACGTTGAAAAAATAAAATGCTTCAAATATGCCAACTAAAAATATAAATTCTGGGTCGTCACGGTGATGAAGCTTCAGTATATGAAAACTGTCTTGAATAGAAGTCAGTACTTTTACCTTTGCTCTCTTTGAAATATGAAATAAAAAGAATAAAATCAAAGGAGCCGCTCAGTGAAGGTTCGAGTTCTTTTCTGTGTTTTTATCAGTTAAAAAAAAACCTCTCACACGTTATCGTGTTGAAATATTTCCTGAGTGACTCACAGGTCAAAGTCTTCTCTGACTGTGTTTGTTTCTATGAGTCAGTGCTGTGATGTGATTGGTCGGAGTTCAGTCTAATCATGTGACGTCTCTTCCTCCTTCAGGATCTGAAGAAGCCATTCGACAAAGCCTGGAAGGATTATGAGACCAAGCTGTAAGAAATAAAACACCTTATCAGTTCTGAAAAAACAAAACCTAAACCTGCTCTGCAGCTGAAGAGTGACTCAAGTTTATTAAGTTTCATGAGAGTTAACAGCCTGCAATTACACTTCCTCCAGGGGTAAAGACTTATCTTCCCCTATAATGATACATTATAATGTGCAACATTTATTATTCATAAATATAATAAACTATTATAATTCTTATAAATATGTATTTTTTGATTATATTTTGTGTTATTAATCTGAACCTGTAAAGTAACTAAAGCTGTCAGATAAATGTAGTGGAGGAAAAAGGACAAGATTTACCTCTGAGATGTGGTGGAGGAGAAGGAGGAAGTAGCATAACATGGAAATACTCAAGTAAAGTACAAGTACCTCGAATTTGTATTTAAGTACAGTACTTGAGTAAATGTACTTCCTTGCTTTCCTCCACTGGTGAGTTTCTCTGCAGTCAGAAGCAGGACAGCTACATGATGAGAAAGGTGGAGACACAAGAACAGAGCTTCATCCACTCATCTGTTCCCTCTGCAAGCAAAGGGATTTTATTCCTGTTTGCTAAGATGAACTTTTTACAGTATTTTTGGTTTTCATGGAGCTCTTAACGCGACCTTTGACCTCTGCAGAGCGAAGATCGAGAAGGAGAAGAGGGAGCACGCTAAGCAGCACGGGATGATTCGCACCGAGTTCAGCGGAGGAGAGATCGCCGAGGAGATGGAGAAGGAGAGACGACTCTTCCAGCTGCAGATGTGTGAGGTGACGTCGCTCAAATGTTTCCTGAGTTTCTAATTCAGAGAAAACAGAAAAGTTAAGATAAAAACATCACATGTACAGTCCACTTTGGGATCTCCAGAAGAATTTAAACTGAAGTTCTTTGATGGAGAGATGGAGATGAAATTTCTCCTCTGGCTTCTCTCTGCAGTATCTCCTGAAAGTGAACGAGATCAAAGTGAAGAAAGGAGCCGACTTCCTCCAGAACCTCATCAAGTATTTCCACGCTCAGTGCAAGTACGTCACTCTGCAAAGAAACACGTTTACATCAGTCAGAACTCAATAATTACTCCGTATCTCTCAAACATCAAGAGAATATTTACATTTAGTCCTGTATTAATCTGAAATCTAGAATAAATTAATAAATGTTTATACTTAATTGAGAGGCAAAGAAATAATAATGAAATGAGACAAATGCACAAGGAAATAGAGTATCGGATAAACATGCAATCAGTTCATTTCAGATAATGTGGAAAAAATTTGTTACACATTTAGGGATGTGTTATTTATATTTATTCGTTTATTTTGATGTATTACTGGTACATATATTTGATCTTTTTTCTTTTTAAATGTGTAAATTTAGTGTTGGTGCAAATTTCCACTAAATATTTCTCTCTTTCTCGTCTGTGTTCAGTTTTTTCCAGGACGGACTGAAGGCTGTGGAGAGTCTGAAACCCTCCGTAGAGAAGCTGGCTACAGACCTGACGGCGGTGAGGACGCAGACATTTATTGATAATAATCGATTATAGCGACAAAGGGTCATTTCATCCAAAATGTCTCTGCTGGCCTCTTTTACCGATATTTAAATATAAGGCTTGCCTTGAAGGTAGGAAAAATACCAGCGGTGGAGGAAGTACTCAGATCCTTTACTTCAATAAAAGTACTAATACCACACTGTGAAAATACTTCACTACAAGTATATAAGTAAAAGTATGTATCAGTATATAAAGAAGTAAAAGTCTGTGAGTATTCTCATCAGTAAAGTGTTCATGTTGCAGTAAAATGTTCCCTGTCAGTGTGTTTCTATTATATCTGATGTTTCTGGATTAATATTCCTGCTGCATTAATCCACATTAATGCAGCGTGTTTGTAGCGTGGCTGTCCTGTGAGAACCACGTATCTCTAAAAAGTCAGAAAAACAGCCTGTTTTCAGCTTTGTGACGATGCATTTTCCAGCTGATCCGAGGAGGGTTTAAATAGTATATTTAGCTTCAGAAGGAGGAGAATTTTGATAGTTAAAAATGAAGTAATTAATTCTGATAATTTCTTTAAAAAAACGAAGTGTAAAAATTACAAATCACCATTTTATGGGGGGGGGTTATGTGCCTGACTATTTCTTGCTTGGGAGCAGTTGCCAGGCAACCAGCACTAACATGTTAATTAGTGAGCTTTAGAGGGACTGGTACTGTAGGTGGATTTTGTTACCGTTGGATGGAGCTAGGTTAGTGGTTTCCTCCTGTTTTTAGTCTTTGTGTTAAGCTATGTCAGCTGGCTGTAGCTTCATATTTACCGCACAGACATGAGAGTGGTGTCAATCCTCTNTAGTTTATTTAGCTTCAGAAGGAGGAGAATTTTCTCAACACATAAAGGAACACTTCATCCTTCAGTTTATCACAAACATTCAACATCAACACATCTGGAGATACGTGGTTTTCACTGGACAGGAAGGGGATGAACAGCTGTCATCTGTAAAGTAACTAAAGCTGTCAGACAAATGTAGTGGAGGAAAAAGGACAAGATTTACCTCTGAGGTGGAGGAGAAGGAGAAAGTAACATCACATGGAAATACTCAAGTAAAGTACAAGTACCTCCAATTTGTATTTAAGTACTTGAGTAAATGTGCTTAGTTACATTCAAAGAATTTATAGAAATATCTAAAACACCCCAGTGTGCTTTAGACAGCGGTCATCTGTGTAATGTAAATATAATTTGTTTTAATGTCTCTTCTTCTGTGGTCTTCAGATTAAGCAGTCTCAGGACGGAGAGAGGAAACAGCTGACTCAGCTCCGGGACGTCCTGAAGGCATCCCTGCAGTCTGAGAACAAAGAGGTGAGAAACTCACTGAGGTTACAAACAGTTTTTACTGGTCTAACAGATCCAACAGGAATCCTCCTTCATCCTTCACTTCTCAGTTCAGTTTGACTGACAGCTGAGCCTGTCGTCAGGGGCAACGAGACACGATGTAAATAATGTTGTTATGGTGACGGTAATTTATAAGACATGAACAGACTCTAGTTAGCAGTGGTGAATGATGAAGTCAAACATGGCCGCCCATTGATTCCAGCGTAAACTGCTCCGGTTGTGGGTCCCTGCAGTGGTGGAAGAAGTACTCTCATCTTTTACTTCAGTAAAAGTACTAATACCGCACTGCAGAAATACTCTGTTACAAGTAGTCCTGCCTTCAAAAGTATCAGCATCAAAATATACTTAGAGTGCCAAAAGTAAAAGTACTCACTGTGCAGAATGATCCATTTCACAACAAGATTATATTATTGGATCATGATTGTTGGTGTATGTTTGTATCACTTTAATGAATTCTGGAGTATGCTAGGATGCTAGCAGGACTTTAATAAATATGGAGGTTTAAACTTGGGTGTGTTTGCCCCCCCTCCAAAATAAAACACAGTGGGAGGCTGAACTGGGAATCCAGTTTCAAGACCCCTGGTGGGAAAAAGCCAAATTACAGGTTAATTTTTCCTCCTGCTGTGCCCACCTCAGTCAATTTAAAGTGCTCCATAGATGCACTCAAGCAAAGCTAAAGTAGCAAAATACTTTCCTGGCACTAGTGAGGCCTGTAATAGATGTGCTTCTACCCCCTCTCATCTAGCACACGCCTTCTGGTCATGTTCAAAATGAACAGGGTCTTTTTTAAAATCATGTCAGAAGTCCTAGGCACAGACATCGCACCCTGTCCACTCATTGCCATTTTGGAGAGCCCCTTAACGTTAATAAAACGTTGTGTCCTTTGCCTCTCATCGCCTGTAGATGCATCCTCCTACACTGGAAATCTCCTAAGCCTCCAGCAGAATGCTCTTGGCGGACTGATCTAAGGTCATTCCTTAAAGTGGGAAAAATCAGATTCTCTTTACATTACATGGCGACCTCATACTTTGAAGTATGTACAGTTCCCATCGCTTAGAAATGCACTTTCCCATCATTTTTTATCCAGCTGTACTTCAGTAGCAGCGTCATGTACTTGAATTCTTGAGGCTGAACGTTTAATTATGTACTCTAACTATGTACTATATATACTACGAAACACTAATTCATCCTGTAAAAAGTGGATCAACTGAGGCGTGGGAGGGTGGTTTTTATTTTTACTTTATTTTATTTCTGTCTTCCTTTGTTCATCTGTATGTGTGTCTGTGTCTGTGTGAACAGATTTAAAACTGGACATGTAAATATGATGTGACGTCCCAGTAAAACACATTTGTTAAAGTTGGTGTGCTTGCTGGTTCTTCTCAGGACTCTCAGGCCAAACAGAACGCAGGTTACAGCCTCCATCAGCTGCAGGGCAACAAGGCTCACGGCACCGAACGCTCCGGAGTCCTCTACAAGAGAAGTGAGGGGTGAGTGAACTCAATGTCCCAGAATGCCACAGGAAAATAACTACCTGTAGAGCTTTCACACCAACAACAGATGTGTTCACACTGCTGCTGGTGATGTTTGACACAAAACTGCCTTTATGTTCTGTTTTCTGTCATTTTCTGTTCGCAGACGTACAAAAGTGATCACACATTTTTAACCTCTTTTTAAATAAAACTCCTGATTTAGGTTTGTTTGTTTGTTTGTTTGTTTGTGTTCTTCAGAGTGTTGTCCATTAGTTTAATACATTATGTTGCAGAGTTTCATTGACGACTGATTGATTTGTGTAATTTGATAGGAATGGTACAAAAAGATCAACACAGTGATATGTGTTCAATAACATGCGTCTCCTCCTCAGACTGAGGAAAGTGTGGCAGAAGAGGAAGTGCTCCGTGAAGAACGGTTTCCTGACCATCTGCCACGGCACGGTAAGACACCAGATCCTCTCCTCCTATTGGTCCTCCTGCATGAGAAGCTCCACCCACCTGTCTGCATGTCCGTCAGCCAATAAAAAGTCTCCCTCTGGGTTTATTTTCTGTTTCAATTGGGGAAAAACAAGATCTCATTTAGTTTTTTTATTTAGTTTCTTATTTTTTTTCCCTTCTTTTTGTTCCTTCTTTCTTTTATTTTGAAGTTTTTACATGAAGCGTCAAACGGCCAATCAGGACAGAGCATGCAGCAGAGGAAGAGAAAAAGGAGGAGAAGGAAGAGCATAAGGAAAAGGATGACAGAGAGAAGGGTGGGAACAGGACCAGCTTGGATTCAAATCTGAGTCTGATAGGGAGGGGGGGTCACTAAAGCACCTTAATCAATTATTACCTAATTCATTAATTATTTCAACCTCTCGTCTCACAAACACAAAGCTCTGGATGTTTTTAACATAATCCAGTTTTACATCAACAGTCAGCAGTAAAGTCCACATGTACAAGAGAAAGTTTCAGTGTCTCTTTCTGGCAGAGCCTTGATCGATGTTGGTCCTTCAGTCAAAACTAAGAGATCTTGAAACCCTCCGATGTTCATGGTCCTCAGAGGAGGAACCCTGAGGATTTCAGTGACCCCATGAACTCTTCTTTGTGCCACCACTGAGACTGAATTTCCATTTGTATACCATAGATATCAAAATCTACTTCCAGTCAGATTTCAAGGACATTTCTAGACTTCATTCTTGGTCCCCAGAGGATGAACCCTTTTATTGGTTTGGTCCGAACAAGCCGACAGCCAATCATAACTGTCCTGACACACACATAAAAGCTTTGTGATGGAAAGTGGTACCTTAAAAAGTAATAAAAAGCTTTGTCATCTGGTCACCATGGATACCAAATTTTGTGCCAATCCACCAGACCCTCATCTGATTATTTATTTCCTAAGGTCTCACTTATTTATGTGATACTGAACACTCTGGATCTCCATAGTCAGGTTCAGGATGACAGCGTCCTTCTCTTGCTGCTGTCTCACCCTCCTCCCTGCTTCTTGTCTCTCAGGCTAACAGACCTCCAGCCAAACTCAACCTGCTCACCTGCCAGGTGAAGAGGAACCCAGACGAGAAGAAGAGCTTCGACCTGTTCTCACGTAAGCTGCAGACACATAATCTATTTAAACAACATGTTGTTGACACATCGTGTCTGATTCCTGAACGTGTGTCTAACGTCTCGTTTCCTGCCTCAGACGACCGAACGTATCACTTCCAAGCTGAGGATGAAGCTGAATGTCAGGTGTAAGTAGGAGAAAGTTTGACCCACAGTTCTCTGCCTGACCTTTGACCTCTGTGTGAACATCTGACCTGATGTGACGTCTTCCTGTTTGTCCAGCTGGGTGTCGGTGCTGCAGAACAGTAAAGAGGAGGCGTTGAACAAAGCGTTTAAAGGCGACCAGAACGAAGGAGAGAACAACATCGTCCAGGAGCTGACCAAGGCCATCGTAGGAGAGGTGAAGAGGATGAGCGGCAACGACGGCTGCTGCGACTGTGGAGCTCCTGGTCAGTACTACTACTGCCACTACTACTACTACTACTACTACTACTGCCACTGCCACTACTGCTACTACTACTACTGCCACTGCTACTACTGCCACTGCTACTACTGCCACTGCTACTACTGCCACTACTACTACTGCCACTACTACTACTGCCACTGCTACTACTGCCACTGCTACTACTACTACTGCCACTGCCACTACTGCTACTACTACTACTGCCACTGCTACTACTGCCACTGCTACTACTGCCACTACTACTACTGCCACT
>NTHP01000824.1:139577-156076 GCA_003416845.1 Oplegnathus fasciatus | reverse complement strand
CAGGACTATGTCAGGTAGCCTTCAGAGAAATGCTAAGCTAACATGCTAACAACACTCTCACCCAAACACATGATGGTGATTTTACTTCCTGTTTCCTGCCTCCTGATAGGTCAGGCTTCATCAACCTGGACAAACCGGCGAATCCGTCGTCTCACGAGGTCGTGGCGTGGATCAGGAGGATCCTGCGGGTGGAGAAGACGGGTCACAGCGGGACGCTCGACCCAAAGGTCACCGGCTGTTTGATCGTCTGTGTGGATCGAGCCACGCGATTGGTCAAGTCCCAGCAGAGTGCCGGTACACAGATGACCACTTCCTGTTTGTTACTGTCAGAATAAGAGCTTCTAAATGTTGTCCTTTAAGTTTTGTAATGACTGTGTTAGACTGAATGTCTCCACCCGGCTGGCAGGCGTGTGAGCACAGTAAAACCCAGTGGCCTCCCTCACTACTCTCTGTGTGTGTTGCAGGTAAAGAGTATGTGGGGATCGTTCGGCTGCACAATGCAATAGAGAGCGAACACACTCTGGCTCGGGTAAGTCTGAGAACTTCCTGCACCGAGACGCTCGCTGTCACGGCTCATCCATGGATTTTATATTGAAATATTGATTAGAGATTTTAAAAACGAGCTCAGAGTTTAATTTTAATAAATTTGATGGTGAATAGTGATGAGCTGCAGAAGTTTGTCTGGACAATGATTTGATGATCAGAGTTTAAAGGATCGGGTGAGTAAATCGGGCACGTTCAGTCTGAAAACGGTGCAAACGAGAAATTAGATTCTGTTCAGTACAAGCAGACCGTTTATTTTATAGAAAATGATCACAATGGATTAATTGGCCGGCTGTGTCAGTCATGTGACCCTCGTCGACTCCATTAATGTCTGCAGGCGTTGGAGACGCTGACCGGCGCTCTGTTCCAGCGGCCGCCGCTGATCGCAGCTGTCAAACGTCAGCTGAGAGTCCGAACAATCTACGAGAGCAAACTGATCGAATACGACCCCGAGAGGAGGCTGGGTAAGATCATTTATCAATCAATACACACGAGTTGTTAAGATTCATTAAAGTTTAAGTGTAGTTTGATTGTGTGTGCTTGTTTCACCATCAAGTCCACAGAAGTCATTTCTTATTTTTTATAAATGTTTTGTCGGAGCCTCGATGGAGACGTTTCTGACCAAGTGTCTCGAAGGCGAGGGCCAAACTTTTTTCCTCCACATGTTTGAGACAAACCTTCCTCAGTAATAGATTACATATGAAATCTCTTTCTGAAAGAAGGATCTGATCCTTCTGATCGAAAGAACACGCTTCCTACTGTGGTGCCTACTGAGATTCAGTGTTGCTCCATTTCATCATCACAGTAACAAACCGGGACTAAAACTCAGAGTAACTCTACTATTCAAAAACAGACGTGATGCTGCAGAAAACATTTGAATCTGTTGAACTGCAAGAGGAATTCAAAGATTCAAACCAAACGTAGTGTTTTAAGCCACCTGACTAAAGGTAATCTGTCAAAGTAATCAAGGTATTTCTTGCTGGAGGAGGAGTTGGGCAGCTTTGACGAACACCTCGAGGTGAAGATGGGCGAGGGTGTTCCACTTCGCTCAAATGGGAAATGTTCAAAGTGATAAACTTGTTTCAGGGAATCGAAGGCCTTTAATTTTAAAAACAGAATAAAGCTTTATTCATATTCTGGATAATCAATAAATCCAGAATCAATCTGATGTTTGACATGAAGCCACGTGGGGTCACGATGATGTCACAGTGATATCAGGTCACATGATTCTGTGTTGCAGGTATCTTCTGGGTGAGCTGTGAGGCAGGAACCTACATTCGGACTCTCTGTGTCCACCTGGGTCTGATGCTCGGGGTCGGAGGTCAGATGCAGGAACTGAGGAGAGTTCGGTCTGGCGTCCTGGGAGAGAAGGTCAGTATCACTTCCTGTTCACATCTGACCTGAGACCAGATTCAAAGTGTTGAGTTCAGTCCTGCTGGTCAGTGCAGGTCTGTTAATTAAACTTTGGAACAGAAACCTGCAGCAGAGACACAGATCACATCGTCTGTAGAGACTGTGGAACCTCAACGCTGCTGACAACATAATGACATCACGCTCACTGACATCATATCGTCACACACATTTTCAGTCCGGCTGTATTTTATTTGTCAGGACCACTTGGTGACGATGCACGACGTCCTGGACGCTCAGTGGCAGTTCGATCACAACAAAGATGAGACGTATCTGAGGAGAGTCGTGTTCCCGCTGGAGAAGCTGCTGGTGTCCCACAGACGGCTGGTGATGAAGGACAGCGCCGTGAGTCTTCCTCGTCTCAAACGGGACTGTTCCAATAAACGGGACACTGGGTGCATTTTCTAGATGAAACACACCTTTGACTCACTGTCGTGTCTCCAGGTGAACGCCATCTGTTACGGGGCGAAGATCATGCTGCCAGGTGTCCTCAGGTACGAAGACGGCATTGAGCTGAACCAGGACATCGTCGTCATAACAACCAAGGGCGAGGCCATCTGCACAGGTGAGACACGGGGGTGTGTGCAGGTGAGACTGTGTGCAGGTGAAGCCACATGATGAGTTGAGTAGCGTCAGCAGCTCTCGGGCCGTGGTGACCTTCTATCTATCACCCTTTTCTGATGGCTTCACTGAATATTTGGACAAGTTTGTCGGAGATTAAATGTCTAATAATGTCACATTTGATTAATTCAATATTATTAATGAGGCTGTTCTCCTCCAGCTGTCGCTCTGATGACGACAGCTGTGATCTCCACATGTGATCACGGCGTCGTGGCGAAGATCAAGAGGGTGATCATGGAGAGAGACACGTATCCTCGGAAGTGGGGTCTGGGGCCGAAGGTACGCCTGAAGTTATTGATCACTTCTGAGTAGTGAAAGTGATTAAAAGCTCTTCCTGTGAATGTTTCATAATCAAGTTTATTAAATGTTCAGTCTCAGTATGAACAAGTTTGTTTGTTTAATCAGGCGAGTCAGAAGAAGATGATGATTCAGAAAGGACTCCTCGACAAACACGGGAAACCAAACGGCAGCACGCCGGACGACTGGAAGAACCAATACGTCGACTACAGGTACACCTCACCTGCGGAGGGCGGGGCAGATACACAGTTGGTGGTTCAGCAGACAGGTACACTACTGCTGCAGGTGATTGACGGGTATGGTGCAGACAGTTATCTCTCACCGAGCTGACGTGCTCTCTGAGGGAGTCAGTCTGCTACAGGAACTTTCAGGTTTGAGCTTCTTCACTCTGCTGTTTGCTGAGCTGCAGCTCACCTGAAAACATTGATGTCATCAGACTGACCTTAGAGCAGTGATGTCACACTGAAAGTGGTGACATCACCCTGCTGTGCATGTTTAGTTTAAATGCTGAGATAAAACATCTTTAAAACCTTGTTCATTAAACTGTTTCTTTTGACTGACAGCGTCTCCAAGGCGACAGAGGAGTCATGTGACGCTTCAGCAAAGGTAAACTCACCTTGTCAGACGATGAATCACCTGACAGTTTTAAATACTTCACTTTGTTCCTGAATAACTGACAGACTGCAGGGGGCGCTGCAGTCCTGCTGTTTATATGTAACATTTATTCATGTTGACGATGACAGTGAACCCGCCTGTTAGAGACAAGATCAGTTCATGTTCACTGTGATTTGTGAGGTGAGGAGTCTCTCTGACCTTTGACCTTTGCACTCTGCAGAGGAAGAGGGAAGCGACAGACAGCGACGGTGAAGCTACTACGACGCCCAGCACGCCATCTGCAGAGGATGTGAGGAAAGAGAAGAAGAAGAAAAAGAAGGAGAAGAGGGCGAAACTGGAGGAGGCAGGGCCTGATGGGGCGGAGCCTGAGGAGGTGGGGGCGGAGCCTGAGACAGAGGTGAGTTTGATTTTAAAGTGAAGGTAAAGAGACAGTTCAGTTTAATGATGTAATGTTTGGACCTACGAGGTTTTCATCAGACGGAAAAAACGAATATACAGACACCTGCAGTCAGGAGGTCGCATGATACAGAAAAACATCCCGAAATGATTGACTGCACAGAAACATCACATGATGTCCTACAGACTGTAGCTCGTACGGCGCCTGTATGAGAGTCGGGCAGTGATGAACCGCCGGCTCCGTTCAGACTGCAGGTAAAAGTGACCAATCCGATTTCTTTTCACAACAGTGTGAACAGCACAAATCACCTGGAATCATCTTTTCAATTCTGATTTGGGCCACTTTCATATGTGGTCCTAAATCAGATACAGGTCTGATGTTTCGCAATGCGACCTCTGTCTGAACAGTCATATGGGGGTTTCATGCGAATTTCATGTTACTGTAGATCGATTCTCTGTCAGCCAATAAGGAGACGGGTCACCTGAACTGAGTGTCTTGCAGCGAGAGTCTTGAGAGGCGCTGACAGATGGAGTTAAAAGTCGCTCTTGACATCCTGAAATTTTGGATGTAATTGTTTCTGTGAAGCCTCCACACACACCTCTGTACAGAAGTAACAGCTGTTGCTCCACAAAAAGCCATAATTAAAAATGTGGCTCTTTCTTCTTATCATCTGCACATCAACAGTAAACGCTGACTTCAGTGGCCTCCATGTTTACTTCTGTACTACAGCGTGCTGCGTGTGACGTCTGTTATTTTGTGCATGCGGGTCAGTTCACACTGGAATCTGATTTTGGCCACATTTAATAATGTGAACAGCCAAACAAAAGAAATCGGATCTGAGCAGTAAATCTGAATTGAGCACATGGGATGAAAATGTCTGTCTCTTCTGCAGTAAAACGTTCTGTTCCAGTTTCACCATTAAATATTCTTTTATATCTTTTCATAAACTGAATCAGTTAATCAGTTTGGAACGAAGTGAAGAGCTGATTGATATGAAATGAGTAACGACTGGATTCAGTAAACTTTAATAATCAGAACATAAATGTTAAATATTAACTTTGTGTCCTGCAGGTTGTTGAAAGTGCCAAAAAGAAGAAAAAGAAGAAGAAACAGAAAGACGGTGACACGTCAGAGTGACGACGACAGCTCAATAGGTGAACACGAAACTGTCAGAGACTCCGCCCACTGCCTCACCTGTGTGAACGCAAAGCATTCTGGGAGTTTAACAATAATGGACTACATGAACGCAGAAAGAGGACAGTTTTTGTTTTTATATAAATCTTATTTTGTTTTTCAGCTGTAAATACCTGAACAGGAAGCCTGTTTGTAATTTCAAAATAAAAGTCTTTGTTTTCTGTATTTGTCTTCAGTCGTGTTCACTTGTAAAGTTTAACTTCTTAATTGTCACAACCTTTGGGACCAAAATGAGTCAAATTTAAATATATTGGCCCTCATTTATCAATCTAACATAGAAACCAGCGCAGACGGGGTTCACGTGTGATTCGTGAAACGTTTGTATCTCGTCAATCCCAGTGTAAGAATGGTCGGGCGTTGATAAATGTGGCGGCTGAAAACAATCATTATTTAAACATCACACCCCTATATATTCTCTGTTTAGAGGCCTCGCCCCGAGAGTTTACGACAGAGACAAACATAATCTGGCCAAGACCTGCAGATAGAAACGCTGACGTCACAAGTTCAATTAAACCAACCGGTTTTATTTGGCAGCCTGAAAAGTGGCATCAAAGGAAGTCGGAAGAATGCTGTATGGAATAAAATAACTGCTGCGGTCGACAGTGTTGCCGCGGTCAATCAAACTCCAGCTGAGGTTTGAATATTTAATTTATACATCCGTGATATGTAAAGTCTATAAATTAATCTTATATCAAAAACTGTTGACCCTGTAAATTGCAAACAATTTGAAAATACTTATTTATGTTATTTATGTATTTATGGGATATATGACACATAGTTGTTATTTTGCCACAGGCTACATATTAGTAAATATGGAAAACTTGCGTACACGAGTTGAGACTTGACGTGAGATTGACGTGAGGGAACATGTAATCTAATGTTACCGCCTTTGTCCACAGGGACCGCCAAAATCAACACAAAATGAAAAGTTGAGCTCCTTTAAGTTTTATTTATTAAGGAAATCTCATTTAGATCAAGAGAGACCTGAGTACAAATTATATACGCACAAAATCACAAGTATATTTATATTTGTGATCAGCCACACTAATAAAAATAATTACAAATATTAAAAAATATGAGAAGTTCAAGCTTTAAAGTCTCGCAGAGAAAGTGAGTCTAGTGAGTCTTCAGTGCAGTAGTGAGGTGTCGGTATGAGGAACTTTTAAAACTAACCTCCTGTGATCTGCTGTCATGGGTATTAGCTCTGAAGACATCTTGGGATATTAAATATCTCAGTCACTTAAATATAAAGGCATTATACTGTAAATGAAGACACGGGTGTGTCATGACCTCTGACCTTTAATATAAGTGCTGTTTAATTAATGGGATGGCTCTGTGGTCGGCAGCGTCCAGTGGTTAAAATGTAGAGACAAGATAATCTCCATAATCCAGTGGAGACTGTGGTGGATTGTATGATGGTTTCTCTGTTTTCAAAGGAGAAATAAATTATGTATCTATAAGAATCCAAGTTGAATTTTACATTTTTAATTGAGATGTTCAACATGAGTTTTGTTGGACAATCTGCTGTCCAGGGTTAGGGTAAGTTAATTTCCTATGTATTTATAATGGTGTAGTGTGTCAAAGGTTTGCCCTCCTGTGAAATAAATACATCTTGTCTTATTGGAGTTTAGAACGAGCTTCGCTTCAAATTACACCGAGAGGTGTGGAGGTGAAAAGCAGACTAACATGGAGAGGCTCTGGTTTGTTTTCAGTGATGGTATTGGCATAATAATGGACATTACAGTGTTGAGTAAGTAAATAACCACACAGCAAAATACACATTCATCAACGGAGAGGAAAATATCATTAATAAAAACATTAAATCAAGTGATCTAAAATCAGGTAGGTCTACTGTACATAAAACATATGATATTTAATATTTATACAGACCGTGTCAAATGTGATATATTATTCTGATCAGTGTTAGAATAGATTAAGAGATTATTAAATCATCTATGGAGGTTCTGTTATAACTGTAATGTTCTGAATTAGGGATGGGTACTGAAACCCGTTATTAAACGGGCCCCCGGGGCTAAATGATTACAGACCTCTCAGTATTGGAGAAATTAAGAAAATAGATTTCCTATTTATTGCGGCTACATAAACGTTATCTTGCACCTTTTATCTCATCAACTCTGTTTGAAGTAAACTGTTCGTACAGTTTCCATTAAACTTTTCATACAGACGGTTTGCAGTAAACTTTTTGATATTGATATTGATATTGATTGGTATCTTCGTCATGGTGACAGTTTTGTCAAATCGCGTCTGTCCTCGCACAACAACACAGTGTCACCTGCTTTGGAACTGCAGACTGCTCTGTAATTCTGCTCTGAGAGGACATTGATGATCTCACAGATTGTATAACAGGGTACATCAACTTCTATGTGGATAATGTTGTTCCATCAGAGACTGTACGCTGTTTCCAACAACAAACTGTGGGTCACCAGAGACATCAAGGTCCTCTTAAATGAGAAGAAGAGAGCCTTCAGAGAGGGAAACAGGGAGGAGGGGAAACGGGTTCAGAGTGAACTCAAGGTTAAGATTCAGCAGGCCAAGGACAGCTACAGGAGGAAGCTGGAGCTGAAACTCCAGCAGAACAATGTAAAGGATGTGTGGAGTGGAATGAGGAGCATCACAAGCTACAAGCAGACTGGTAGCCCGGTAATAGGGGAGGACCTGGACTGGGCCAATGAGTTGAGTCTTTTCTTCAACAGATTTGACTGTGGGGGTCCTGTTCACCACTCCCCCAGCTCTTCAACCACCTACCCCCCACTACTCCCCTGTCCTGCTGTCTCCCCTCCACCTCCCCTCTCCATCAACACCATACCTGTTCTCCACCCCCGACTACAGGACCCGGCACATCAGACTTCGCAGCGGAACAGGTGAAGAAGGAGCTGTGTAGACTCCGCCCAGGCAAGGCTGTGGGTCCTGATGGCGTCAGCTCGAGGGTACTCGAGGCTTGTGCCGCCCAGCTGTGCTCAGTAGTCACACAGCACATCTTCAATCTGACCCTTTCCGTATATTTAAGAAGGCGTGTCCTAGTGCCTCCAATGACTACAGGCCAGTGGCGCTGACTTCTCATCTGATGAAGTCCCTGGAAAGACTGGACCTGTCATACCTACGGCCTCTGGTTAATCCATCATTGGACCCCCTTCAGTTTGCCAATTAGCCAAAGGTAGGAGTGGACAACGCCATCATCTTTCTGCTTCATTGTGCCTGTGCTCACCTGGATAGGCCGGCTATCACTGTGAGAGTCATGTTCTTTGATTTCTCCAGTGCATTCAACACCATCAGCCTGCCCTGCTGGGGAGCAAACTGACATGGATGCAGGTCAACGCTCCCCTGGTGTCCTGGATTGTGGACTACCTGACTGGTCGACCACAGTATGTTAGACTGCAGGGCTGCATGTCTGACACTGTGGTAAGAGACACGAGTCCCACAGAGGACGGTCCTGTCGCCCTTTCTGTTCACCCTCTACATCTCGGACTTCAGTTGTAACTCCACATCCTGCCACCTGTAGAAGTTCTCAGATGACTCCGTGATTGTGGACTGCATCACTGAGGGGAAGGAGGCTGAGTACGGTGGCGTTGTGGACTCCTTCGTTGAGTGGTGTGGGCGAAACCACCTGCAGCTTAACACTAGCAAGACGATGGAGTTGGTGATGGACTTCAGCACGCTGAAAACGCCCTACATCCATCCAGGGGGAGGATGTGAATACTGTGCAGGACTACAAGTGCCTGGGAATGCACCTGGTCAGCAAACTGGACTGGACAAAGAACACTGATGCCGTGTACAAGAAGGACTCTGCACGATGTGCTGGTCACGCACAGGAGCACCTTCAGCAACAGACTGTCACAACCATGATGCACCACAGAACGCCACAGGAAATCCTTTATTTCTCTGGCCATCAGACTTTACAACTCATCTACCTCTGGCAGAGAGGTGGACAGCTGAGGCGGTTCCAGCCTCCATTTCAGCTCTGTTCTGTTCTGCTCTGCTCACTTTAAACCTTCTCCTTTGCTCTCACATATCTGTGATCTACACAGTGAATCTGCCATATCTTTGACATTTTTCATTTTTAATATATTTTGACATTTTGTAAATATGGACCTGCACCATACCATTCACTAGTTGATATTAATGTATATTATCACCATAGTTAACCAGTTTACATCTTGGTGTTGTGGTGTTTTGTATATTTTGGATTGCTTTACCACCGTTACATCACTGTTTAACCTGTTATTTATTATGGCTTGTACTGTTAAGTACTTACTCCTGGCATTGTGTAGATATTTTTTTGGGGGGGGATTTGCACTTTACTGTTAACCAGTTAACCAGTCAACACTTACGACACCTACCATTAACCTGTTACATTTCTGACATTGTGTACATTTGTTTTGCACCTTACTGATAATCTCTACACTTAATTTTGTTATTTGTTTATATTTGCACTCTTTCCTACTTTGTATATATTTGTATACTGTATGTATTTGTAGCCACTGCTGCACAACAATTTCCCTTGGGATGAATACAGTATTATCTTATCTTAGACTGGAGCAGTGACATGTTGAAAATGTCTGAGTTTCTGCCTATAGGAAGGCAGCCGCAGAACTGAGATGTGATCTGATTTGATGAATGGGGGGCGAGGAAGGGCCTTATATCCGTCCCAAAAAGGTGTGTAGACATGATCGAGTGTGTTCACACCAGGCGTAGGACAGCTGGTGATATCTCGGCAGGACTTTCCTCAGGTTAGTGTTGTTAAAATCTTTGGCCACAATAATAGCAGCCTCCGGCCGTGAGATTTTAATTTAAACTGAGTTAGTCTGAATGTTATCACCCCATGAACAAAATGAAACTTAAGTTAAAGCTGCAGCTGATGATTTGTTTCCCTCAACCTTGATTTTTTATTTCACATTCAAGCAACAAAACCACATTTAGAAATCATAAATAATAATCCTTGGGCAGACCAGCACTCTGCATGGTAGCTACCATCGGTGTGTAAGTGTGTGCGTGTACGGTGCTTTGAATAGCGTTATATAAATGCAGCCATTTACCCTTTAAAAGTTAATAATAATACAGTTATTGTGATTTCTGCCAGCAATCACTCTGTTCACTTTTGTATTTAATGTGTTTTACCCACACATGAGTTTGAACAGCAGTCTATGGGAGTATCATGGTGTGCATTAAGATATCAGTGTCTTATACAATACACGTAATGTTAAAGAAATCATACTCTGAAAATGCTGCTCAGGGGGAACGTGTACAAACATGTGACCAACAGCACCACCATGTGGCCCATTATAAACCACCTTGTGTATTTGGAAAATAACAAATGAAAAGGAATGGTGGCAGAGATCTGTTTAGGCCACGCCCAGTGCACCTCTTTAAATTTGCCACCATTGTGAATTGTCTCCGTAAACAGAACTCTAGCTACAGTAAATCCTGTAATTAACGATTATAACTCCATGGTCATTTCACTGATTTACTTCAAATTTTGCACAATTCATCCCCATACAGCGCTGTGACATAATTTACATTTTATCCCAGAATCATGACTCTAATCAGCCAATCAGATTTCAGCTTCAATTAGGTTAGAAATGTCCCCGTCATTGTGATATTTTGTGAGTATGAGCAGCTGACACTTCAAATATTTATTAATATATATATTATATTATATTATATTTTATCATGTGAAATTCATGTTTTAATGTTTTCAAAAACATTTATTAAAATATTTTGGTTCTTTTACAGAGTTTTTGATGCAACAAAACACTTTTTGGTGTTAAAGAACTTGAATTTAACTTAAATTAAAACTATGGACTGTTGCTGTAATTTACCTGTAAATATTTGTAATTCAGCAGTCATCTGCTAAAGTTGAGCAACTTTACCCATCATGCAGCAGTGAGGGCAGCTTTATATAATATAATTTAAATATTTAATTGTTTCACACCAACACTGTTGATGTGAAACAAGTGATGTCACAGCAGGTTTTGTGTCGACGTGCGGTGAGACAGTCTCTGATTGGTCAGAAACAGTGACAGGTGAGCAGGTCTTTGTGTGAGCTGGTGATGACTCGGACTCTGTGATTGGTCAATTTCTGAAGGTCAGAGATCAGCTGCAGCAGACGAGGACTCGGCTCGTAGATGACCCAGCCCGGGTCAGTCGGGTCTGGTCTGTAGTACGAATCCAGAACCTCCAGAGTGTCAAGACGCTGCAGCTGCTGCAGACACAGGAAGTCACCGTCTGACACGTGATGATGTCTGAAACACAAAAACACTGAACTCACTCAACAAACAGAAAGTTACTATGGAAACCAGCATGTTGATATAAAAACCAGCAGGTTACTATGGTGACCAGCAGGTTACAATGGAGACCAGCAGGTTACTATGGAGACCATGTGTTTCCTTCAGGAAATGATATGAAATGTTGATAAAAATATTTGTGGCAAGTGTTGGTTTGATTCATCCAATCAATGAGCAGCTCCTTTTCTGTCAGTTTTTGTTCATTTAACCAATCAGCTGTTTGTACTCAGACAGAGGTCAGGTTTACCAAACCCTGTTTCATTTTAATCAAATTTAATTTTTTTAACTAGTTTCTCCTGAAAATCAACTTCCTGTCAGCTTGCACCGAGCTTCAGTTTGTCTGAACTCTTCAGGGTCGTTATTGGAGTTAATCCAGTTATTGATTGTTGGGGATCTCCTTGTTTTTAGCCCCTTCCAACAGGATTAATATTTCAGTGGTAATTTCTAGAAGACAGAGTTGCCTATTCATGAAAGTTTGATGCATACACTGAGAGGTCATCAGGTGTCAGTGACTCACCTGATCCGGAGTGTCCTCAGGTGAGGGAACAGCTGTGGGAGGAGTCTGACCAGGTTGGAGGAGGAGCTCCAAGGCTCCAGGTGTAGGTGTTCTAGGTGAGGAGCTCTGTGTGAGACCACCTGCAGGTCTTCAGGCTGCAGATCCACAGAGAGTGTCAGACTTAAGAGGGAGGACGGCAAAAAGTCAGCATACACAGCCAGAGGATGGCCTCCTATTGGACAGACAGAGTGAGGTCTTGATGACATCAATGCGCCTCAGCTGTTTGAGCAGCAGGAGAACAAACACTTCATTAACAAAAACACAGAATTAAAAGTCCTGCAGTCAAAATGTTCCTTCAATGAAAGTAATGGATGTGTTATTGTCCATACTGGAATATACAAAATGAAAACTAGAAAAGATAAAACTGAAGAATTACGTTTGTGTGCTGTTGAAACATTTGAAATACTGAACAAAGTTAAAGTGGTAGTTAAGGGGGACTCAAGATGGCGGCATAGAGAGAGGCTGACTTTTTCTGAGCTCCGCACCACCGCACTGATATTTCCTACACAGCCCCACCCAATTCAATATTCGCCACAATTTTCGTGTCGTATATTTTAATATGAGTATTGATGAGTACTTTCTGAGAAGCCAGGACAAAATGCCACCGAAAGACAGTAAAAAATCGACCAAGACGAGCAAACCAGAAGCTACTGCTAGCTTGTCTGACTTTCCCCTACTGGAGGAAGAGCAGCAACCACTGCTAGCAAACACAGAGGACGTCCTTGACCCGGCTTTTCGCCAAACTATTCGGGAAATAACATAACCAAGGTGATTGATGAAAAGCTGGGCCCGTTACCCCAAACTCTACAGGCCCACGCTCGGCAGCTGAAAAAGATCGAGCAGCGAATCACCGAGGCAGAGAACAGGATAGCTGCGGCTGAACACACCTCCGAGACGATGGAGACGTGGGTTCAGGTGCTTGAAAGTCAAATACAAAGCATGGCCGAGCATATCAACGACCCCGAGAACAGAGGCAGGAGAAAAAATGTACGGGTTGTTGGTCTACCAGAAGACGCGGAGGGGAGTAACCCAACAAAGTTTTTCGAGAGCTGGATACCCGACCTGCTCAGGCTGGAGACGAAAGCCGGCCGCATCAAAATTGAAAGAGCTCACCGCACCCTAGCTCCAAAGTCGGGACCGAACCAGCGACCACGACCCGTCCTGATCAGGTTTCACAACTTCGCTGACAAACAGAGGGTGTTGGACGCTGCAAGACGCAGCAGGACCATGAAGTACCAGGAGTCCAGCATCATGTTTTTCCAGGATCTGTCAGGCACGGTTGTGCACAAACGGAAAGGATTTGACGATGTAAAGAAACGTCTGTGGAACATCGGGGCCAAATACATGATGCTCTCCCCGGCTACGCTGAAAATAATCCACGATGGGGAAGCCAGGAGCTTCGACTCCCCCGCTAAAGCCACAGCTTTTGCTGACACTCTCAGATGAGCTACACGTGAGTCACCAGCTGATCGGTTTATGTTCATGGGCAGGTTGTCTGTTTGGATTAAAACGTTGCTTTGAATTTTGTTTGTTTATGGGCGGACCATATATCTATGTGAATAATGATGATAGTTCACAAGACTGAAACTGAACAATTTGAAATGACAACCTTTGCCCTACCGTCCTATTTTTTTTTTGTTTTGTTTATGGTGATCACGATGTGTAAACCAATATTACAGAGAGGTGTGTATTTTTTATAATTTAGAAATGTTTTTATTTTATTTTAATTGGCCTGCTCGTCCTTGTTTACGGGTGGATACTAATACTATTCAGGTGGTGTTGTTTGAGCTTGGAGCTCTAGGAGAAGTTAGTCAAGTTAGTGTCCGGTTAGGAGAAGGTTATGGTAATCCCCTGGTTATCGTGTGGGGAAGGTTCCTCCCAAAGTGCTGTTGGCACGTCTGTTATTTGTGATCTGTGTTGTCTGTTTTTTGTTTTCCGTCTGGGTAACATTCAGGTACAAAATTTACATAGAGATTATAAAACATTTGGGAGCTTAAATCTTTTCAGTAAAAAATGTTATGACCTGTGATACATTGAGGCTGTGTACTTGGAATATTAAGGGAAGCCACTCACCCATCAAAAGGAAAAAAATATTATCTTTAAAGAAGGAAAAGATTGATATTGCTATGTTGCAAGAAACACACCTGAATGATGAGGAGCATTTAAAGCTGCAACAGTGCGGCTTTGATCAGGTCTAGTTCTCATCCTTCACCACCAAAAGCAGAGGGGTGGCAATACTCATTAGGAAAAATTTACCAGTTAAAGTGTCAAAATGTATTAAAGATAAATATGGACGGTTTTTACTTATTTCAGCCTCCTTACATGTCATCCCCTTCATTTTTTGATGGAGGCATTTGGCAAATGATCTGATTTTGCGGTGGAAAATACTATTGTAGGAGGTGACTTTAATTGTCTTATGAATCCTTTGATGGACAAGTTTCCTCTAGGTGCATTACCCCTGTCAAAACAGTCCAAACAAATCATTGGTCTCTGTGAGGACTCTGGATATGTGGACGTTTGGAGGACGCTTCACCCTGCAGATAAGGAATTCACCTTTTTTTCTAATCCTCACAAGTGTTACACAAGAATTGATTACTTTTTTGCCCCAAAACAGCTTATAGAATCTGTTGTCTCCTGTTCAATTGGAAACATTATAATATCAGACCACATAGCAGTGTATATGAACGTTACATTTAAAAAATTCTCTAAGAAACCCACGAGTTGGAGAATGGACACCTCAATTCTAAAAGATCACAAATTCATATCATATTTCAATACAGAATTTAGGCATTTCCTTGCCACTAACTCGCCCCTCTGTTAATGACTCATCTCTGCTCTGGGAGACCTCCAAGGCCTATGCCAGGGGGTTGATTATATCCTATACCGCTACCAAAAGACGTAAAAATATGGAACAACAAGCTTTATTAGAAAAAAGGTTGAGTATATCGGAGAGGGAATATGTCAAGAAATCTACAGCAGCTAAATTAAAGGAAATTACTGCTATCCGCTCCACATTAGACTCTTTGCTAACAAAAAAGGCAGGGGAAAAATTAGGATATGCAAAACAAAGATTATTTGAACATGGGGACAAACCAGGAAGATATTTAGCCAATTTATCAAAAAAGCAAAGGGCCTCTCAAACTATTGAGTCCATCTTTAATGGGTCAGGGACTTGTTCCTCTGACTCTAAGTTAATTAATGACTCTTTTAGAAATTTCTATACAATATTATACCAGTCGGAACAGGCTAACAATGCTAAAACATTAATGGATGCTTTTTTCTCCGAACTTGATCTCCCAACTATATCACAAGATCAGAAATCTAAATTAAATGCCCCGATCTCAGCGGCTGAACTGCGTGAGGCCATTCAACTCCTTCGAACAGGCAAAGCACCAGGCAGTGATGGTCTGGGTAGTGAGTTCTATAAAGAATTTCATAGTCTTTTATTAGAGCCTATGATGAATATGTTTAACCACTCCTTTGAATGTGGCACCCTCCCACCATCATTAAGGGAAGCCAATATCTCACTGATTCTTAAAAAAGGGAAATGCCCTGAGGATTGTGCCTCATATAGGCCAATCTCGCTATTGAATGTGGATTTAAAAATTCTTTCCAAAGTTTTAGCAAGACGCTTAGAAGGCCTTCTACCAATCATAGTGAAGGAGGACCAAACTGGCTTTATTAAGGGCCGTAATTCTTATAATAACATTAGATTGCTGAATATTATCCATATATCTGAACAGCAGGAAATGGATGGTCTTGTGATTTCCCTGGATGCGGAAAAAGCTTTCGACCACGTTGAATGGTCTTACTTGTTTTTTACACTTGATCGGTTTGGCTTAGGTGATAGCTTTGTTAGATGGGTGAAGGTCCTGTATACCCAACCAATGGCTGCAGTCGTAGCTAACGGACTTAGGTCCACAAATTTTATGGTCCAGAGGGGTACCAGACAGGGCTGTCCTCTGTCGCCACTTTTGTTTGCGGTGGCTATTGAACCTTTAGCGGAAGCTATCAGGAGAGACCCTTTAATGGCTGGATTTGATTTGGGCGAAAAATCACACAAAATTACATTATATGCAGACGATGTGTTGTTCATGTTAAACCCCTCTGTATCAGTCCCTCATCTTATTCAGATTATTGACCGGTTTGCTGCCTTTTCTGGATATAAGGTAAATTTTTCCAAATCAGAGGCAATGCCTCTGGGTAATTTACAACAGCCACCAGATAATCCCAAACCTTTCCCATTCAAGTGGTCCCCTACAGGCTTCATATACTTGGGCATATATATTACACCTAAATTTAACCAGTTGTTTCAAGCCAACTTTAACCCACTTTTCAAAAAAATTAAACAGGACTTGGAGAGATGGAACAATCTTCCCATATCATGGTTGGGCCGAATTTCACTTCTGAAAATGAATGTCCTTCCACGGTTACTCTATCCAATACAAATGATTCCCATATTATTTAATCATAAAATAGTTAAAAAACTGAATGGTTGGTTTAGTTCTTTTATCTGGAGTAAACGAAGACCACGGATTAGGATGTCAGTGTTGCAATTACCAGG
>NTHP01000824.1:124011-134853 GCA_003416845.1 Oplegnathus fasciatus | reverse complement strand
TGTTTATGTATTTAGCTGTTCTGATTACTAACTGATTAATTTAGATTTCAGTCAGCTGTGGAAGGAGGAAGGGGCGTGTGGGAAGAGGTCCTCTTTTGTCTGAACCGACAGGTGGACACAAATGAGAGAGGACCGACATAGTCTTTGACTTCATGTATTAGTTTAATTTGAGAGCGTTTTTTTTTTGTTCATTTTGTTTTGAAAATAAATATTGGAAAAAGGAAACGAGCGACTCAAGCCTTATTTTGACAATTTTAAAACATGTGAGTCAGACATAGAGCCCTGTAACTTGGCACAGTGATTTTTAATAGAAAAAGAACAAGACAAAGTCAAAGACTCCGGACCTGTTGGAAGAACCGCTGTTCAAGAAATGATGATCCGGCGCTGATTTGAGCGTTTTGGGGCCGTGTCAATGGAAAGGAGGATGCACCGGATGGAGCGCATTGCGCAATAATCAGCTGATTCCCCAGTCCACTACTGAAGGCCGGTGAACAAAACAACCGACTCAAACCCGTGAGTAAATTACTTCATGGAAGAAAGTTGATGAACTGTAAACGAACTTTAAAAGATGAACAATGAAATGAACGGGATAAAATGTCGGAATGTTTGCAAATGGAAAGACGGCAGTGGAGCCGAGNAGTTTATTTTAATAGTTTTATTTGTTCTACCTTTTGGTTGATTTATTTTAACTGTGTGCTTGTATTTTGCTGTGCTTGAAGTTTTCTTTTTATTTCTGATTGTTTTATGCTGTTTATGGAAAGCACTTTGTGCTTCCAGCTTGAAAAGTGCTATACAAATAAAATTTATTATTATTATTATTATAATTCCACCCTCAAGGTGCAAAGTCTTGACGAGGAGGGTCTCCACACATTTTTATGTGAAGCTATCCTCAACAGTCGTTGTTGGAGCCAATTTTTTGTGTTTAATTATTTCATAGTTTAGATGATTTATTTAGTATGAGACATCTAAGTTACAGTTTAAGTATGAGAATAGTCGTTTTTTATTTATTTATTTATGTTTATGTATTTAGCTGTTCTGATTTACTAACTGATTAATTTAGATTTCAGTCAGCTGCGGAGGGAGGAAGGGGCGTGTGGGAAGAGGTTCTCTTTTGTCTGAACTGACAGGTGGACACAAAGGAGAGAGGACCGACATAGTCTTTGACCTCATGTATTAGTTTAATTTGAGAGTGTTTTTTTTGTTCGTTTTGTTTTGAAAATAAATATTGGAAAAAGAGGAAACGAGCGACTCAAGCCTTATTCTGACAATTTTAAAACATGTGAGTCAGACATGGAGCCCTGTAACTTGGCACAGTGGTTTTTAATCGAAAAAGGACAAGACAAAGTCAAAGACTCTGGACCTGTTGGAAGAACCGCTGTTCAAGAAATGATGATCCGGCGCTGATTTGAACGTTTTGGGGCCCTGTCAAAAAGGAGGATGCACCGGACGGAGCGCATTGTGCAATAATCAGCTGATTCCCCAGTCTACTACTGAAGGCCGGTGAACAAAACAACCGACTCAAACCCGTGAGTAAATTACTTCATGGAAGAAAGTTGATGAACTGTAAACGAACTTTAAAAGATGAACAATGAAATGAACGGGATAAAATGTCGGAATGTTTGCAAATGGAAAGACGGCAGTGGAGCCGAGTGAAATGTTAAAAAGTAAAGTTTGAATTAAAATGCTGATGGAAACAAAAGACTTTGATAAACTGTGATCGGATCAAAGAAACATGACGTCTGAGGAGAGTAACACGAAGGAAAAGGAGCTAAAAACTCTCAGTGCGGCGCGCAGGGGGAGACTGGGTGTATGCACGCGCAAAATGAATGAACTCAAATCACTGCTTGGAGACGGTGGAAATACAGAAAAGGTGGTTAACGGTGTGGAACAATTAAAAGGGATGTTCAATGAATTTAAGGACACTCATGCTGCTGTTCAAATGCTTTTATCTGATGAAATTAAGGAAAATGAGAGAGTGGACTGGTATGAGCCTAAAATGGAGACATTTGAAAAATTCCTACGGGAAGTGGATTCATGGAAAACGTCTTCTCTAGATCCTCAAATGCTTGTTGAGCCTCATGACAGTATTTCCAATGTGTCTAAACAATCCAACAAATCCAAATGTTCAAAACAGTCAAAACAATCAACTACATCTTCACCAATAACCTCAGCCCGTCTTACAATAGCCTCGGAGAGGGCTGCTCTCCAGGCACGCATGTCTGCATTAAAAGAGAAGCATGCTGTGGAAATGGAAAAAAACAGACTACAAGCAAAACTGGAAAGAATGGAACTGGAAACGGATATTGCTGCATCTGAGGCAAAACTGGACAGTTTTCATGAAGGCTCTGATGGACAATCTGCAGTGCATGGAAAGGATGCCATGAATGAATATCTGGACAGTTACATGCAGGAACACAATGCCTCTGTGGATGAATTTGAACCCTCCCCTGTTAAATTCAAAGAGATGAGAGCCCTTCCTAAAATGCCACCTCAGACATTATTAAATCGACCACATTCCTCTGAGCCAGCTCAAAATCAGGAGCAGCAAAGACTAAATCACCCGGAGAGAGTGAGAAGCTGCTTTCACATGAAACCAGACAGAGGTTATGCTGAGGCACAGAGACTTCTGAAAGTTCATTTTGGAGATGAAATAAAAATTTCAAATGCATACATGGACAAAGTTTTTAATTGGAACAATATTAAATCTGATGATGGAAATGCACTGTATACCTTTGCTCTTTATCTCAGAGGATGTTGCAATGCAATGGAAGACTTAAAAAGCATGGAAGAACTGGACCTTGTATCTACTTTGAAAGTGATTGTATCAAAACTTCCATACAAGTTGAGGGAGAAATGGAGGACCACAGCATATGAGCTCATGAAGAAAACCACACATAGAGCCAGATTCTCTCACCTTGTTACATTCATTGAGAACCAAGCTCACATCCTACAAGATCCTGTTTTTGGTGACATTAATGAATCTATGCCCAAGAAAGCCATCCCAAAAGGTCACATGACAGCAGATTCCAAACAGCAAACTAAACAAAAAGCTGGAAGTAGTAACTTCGCAGTGGCTATTGGGATGAAAGACAATAAAATTGCGGATCAAGAGAAAGATGAACAATCTGAAAATCAGAAAGCCTGCTACATTTGCCACACAGGTAAACATTCCCTGGATAATTGTGAAATGTTAAAGGCTCAACCCCATGACATCAAGGTGAAACTACTGAAAGAAAATGGCATCTGCTTTGGCTGTTTAACCAAGGGACACATGAGTAAAACTTGTAAAAGAAGGATGACATGCTAGCTCTGTCAAGGTAAACACCCCAGCATACTGCACATAAATAAACCTGCAGACAATCAACCATCTCATGAAATAATGAATTCAACAAAAACAGCTGTCAGTGGAACTCTCTTTTCAGTTGATAAGGAGGAGGATATCGGGGCTGGAAAGGACTGCAAGCTATCGATCGTACCAGTGCAGATAAAAAGCTCCAAAGGAAGCAAAACAATACTAACCTATGCATTTCCAGACCCTGGCAGCACAGCCACATTCTGTACAGAGAACCTCATGCAAAAACTCAATGTGACAGGACGAAAAACTAAAGTTGAGTCAAAATAAACCTGTGAATAGTTATGAAATAACTGGACTACAAGTGGGTGATTTGGATGGAAATAACTTTATTGAGCTGCACAAAACATACACACAGACAAAGATACCAGTGACGAAGAGGAACATTCTTTCTCAAAATGACCTCAATAGGTGGCCTTACCTGAAGGAAATTCAGCTGCAAAAAATTGATGCGGATGTGGAACTCCTGATTGGAGTAGATGCCCCAAAGGCAATGGAGCCATGGCAAATAATAAACAGCCAAGGCAATGGACCCTATGCTGTAAGAACTCTCTTAGGATGGGTGGTAAATGGACCACTCAACTCATCTTCAGCAATGGATAGGTTTGGACGGCCAGTGGCATCAGTGAACCGCATCTCTGTTGAACAGTTGGAAACCCTCCTTGTAAATCAGTATCACCATGACTTTCCAGAGAACGAATATGAGGGAAAACCTCAAAT
This sequence comes from Oplegnathus fasciatus, assembly GCA_003416845.1. Classification (NCBI taxonomy): domain Eukaryota; kingdom Metazoa; phylum Chordata; class Actinopteri; order Centrarchiformes; family Oplegnathidae; genus Oplegnathus; species Oplegnathus fasciatus. Next base: position 130,781 of record NTHP01000824.1, on the reverse strand, counting down.
GTCAGTGGAAGATCGCAGATTCATGCAGCTAGTATCAAGTGCAGCCACCCTAAAAGATGATCATTATTACTTACCTTTGCCACTTCGTAATAGTGATGTCATCATGCCCAACAATTATCAGATAGCTGAACAGCGTGCACATTATCTTGCTAGAAAATTTAAGAAGGATGTCAAATATGCAGAAGAATACAAAGGTTTCATGGAAGATGTTATTGCTAAGGGCTATGCAGAGAAGGTACCAACAAAGAATCTTCATCAGGATGATGGTAAGGTATGGTACATACCCCACCATGGAGTGTACCACAAACGTAAAAAGACCATCAGAGTAGTGTTTGACTGTACATCGTCATACAAAGGAACATCACTCAATAATGAACTCTTACCTGGACCTGACTTAGCCAACTCACTTCTTGGTGTCTTACTGAGATTCCGACAGGAACAGTTTGCCATCATGGCAGACACTGAAGGGATGTTTCACCAAGTACGAGTGTATGAAGAGGACTCAAACCTCCTGAGATTTCTGTGGTGGCCAGAAGGTGACACAAACCAAAGTTTAGAGCAGTACAGAATGAAAGTTCACCTGTTCGGGGCTGTCTCTTCACCAAGCTGTGCTAATTTTGCACTGCAAAAAACTGCAGAGGACAATAAAGATAAATTTGATGCAATAGCAGTTGACACAATCAAATCAAACTTTTATGTTGAGGACTGCATAAAATCTGTGGCAACAGAGGAACAAACCGTCAATCTCACAAAAAATCTCAGCGAGTTGTGTGCAAAAGGAGGATTCAAACTAACAAAATGGGTAAGCAACAACCGTGTTGTCCTAGCAGCTATCCCAGAGGAACAGCAAGCTAAGCAAATCAAAACACTGGACCTGGACAGAGAAAAACTACCTGTGAAAAGAGCTCTTGGGATGTACTGGAATATTGAAAATGACACATTTGGATTTCAAATCACAATCAAAATTGCATCTCTTACTAGACGAGCCATACTCTCTACTGTAAGTTCAGTCTATGACCCACTAGGATTTGTTGCACCCTTTGTACTCAAAGCAAAACAGATTCTCAGAGATCTTTGTGAAGCTAAGTATGGATGGGACAGTACAATTCCCAGTGTGTAGACTGAGCTTGAGCAGCTAAAACACTTGCAGATCAGCAGATGTTTGAAACCTGAAGATTTTAGCCAGGTAAAGACGGCACAGTTGCATCACTTCAGTGATGCCAGTGAGCAAGGTTACGGCACAGTAAGTTACATTAGATTCATCAACAACCTGGGAGAAGGTCATGTTGCTTTAGTCATGGGAAAATCTAGAGTAAATCCCCTAAAAAGGATGACTATCCCCAGACTTGAGCTTACAGCAGCCACTTTAGCTGTATGAGTGGATCGAATGCTACGCTCAGAATTGCAGCTAAACCTTGAAGAGTCTATTTTCTGGACAGACAGTCAGTCTGTAATTAAATACATCTACAATCAGAACAAGAGATTTCACACCTTTGTGGCTAATAGACTGGCAGTAATACATGACTTGTCAAAGGAAGATCAATGGAAGTATGTGGACTCCAAACAAAATCCTGCAGATGATGCTTCACGAGGATTAAACATTGAATCACTCCTGAAGTCAAAAAGATGGTTACAAGGACCAGAATTCCTGAAAGATGAAGAATCTCAATGGCCGCAAAATCCAGATGAAACATCACAAAGTTATCTCCCTTTAGATGATCCTGAAGTGAAGAAGGATGTGATTGTGAATACAATAATTATTGACGTGGAAAATCCTGTCAGGAAACTGATTGAGTACTACTCAGATTGGAACTGTCTTAAAAAAATTGTAGCTTGGATACTGAAAATAAAAAACTTGTTGTTGGAGATCACTAAAAGAAAAAAGATAAATTCTGGATGGTTGCTGAGTAAGGACAAGTCACTGAAAGAGCGTGCTGACGCACTGAAAGTTGCATTCAATGCAAATCTGACAGTGGAGGATATGGAAAATGCTGAAAGAGCCATATTGGTATTTGAACAACACCAACACTTTAAGCAGGACATTGCTCTCCTTGAAAGAGGAAAACCCTGCATGAAAGACAGCTCCATACTGAAAATGGATCCAATGCTCGACCAAGGTATCCTGAGAGTGGGAGGAAGAATCAACAAATCAGCCATGCCAGTAAGCATTAAGAATCCCATATTCTTGCCCAAAAAATCCCACATATCAGAGATCATTCTAAAACACATACACATCCAAATTGGCCATTCTGGTAGAAACCACATGCTATCTAAACTGGGACAAAAATACTGGATGCCCTCTGCAAACTCTTTGGCCCGTAAAATAATCAGAAACTGTGATTTGGCAGATCTCCCTCAAGACCGTGTGATACCAGACTTACCACCTTTCACTTCAGTTGGTATGGATTATTTTGGACCTTTTGAAATAAAGCGAGGTCGAACCAATGTGAAAAGGTGGGGTGTAATTTTCACTTGCCTAACCAGCCATGCAGTTCATCTTGAAGTAGCCAGCAGCTTGTACACTAATTCCTGTATCAATGCAATACGCAGATTCCTTTGCCGTAGAGGTACTGTAAAAATGGTTATATCAGATCAAGGTACAAACTTCATTGGTGCACAAAGGGAGCTTCAATTCAAAGAAACCTTCTACAACATGGGATAAAGTGGATTTTCAACCCAGCATCAGGTGCTCATCACGATGGTGTATGGGAGAGACTCATCAAGTTACTCAAAAAGATCCTCTGTTCTGTGGTAAGAGAACAAATCCTGGACAATGAGGCTTTGCAAACAGCCTTATGTGAAGTGGAAGCAATCCTGAATGATAGACCCATCACATCTGTAACAAATGACTTGAATGATGTGGAACCTTTAACACCCAATCATCTGCTTCTTCTTAAAACAAACCCTGTCATGCCTCCTGGACTGTTCAAAAAAGATGACCTGTACTCCAGGAGAAGATGGAGACAGGTGCAGTATCTGGCAGACCTATTTTGGAGGAGATGGGTCAGAGAATATCTTGCAATCATGCAAAAAAGGAGCAAATGGAATGACCTCAAAAGGAACTTTCAACCTGGAGACCTTGTCATGATTGTAGATGACTCTGCTCCAAGAAACTTCTGGGTCTTAGGATGGATTTTACAGACTTTGCCAGGAAGCAAAGGACTGGTTCGCAGTGTCTTGGTTAAAACCAAAACCAGTATTCTACAGAGACCTATCAACAAACTTTGTCTACTCCTGGAGTCTGAAGAATAGATCAGACTATTAGACTATAGATAGAAAAAAATGTAATTTTGTTAGTATGAAAAATGATATATGCATTTAAAATTGGCAGTATTTAAATTGTCTGTAATTGCTACATTTAAGATTTAAGCAATTAGGGGCTGGAATGTTGGAGCCAATTTTTTGTGTTTAATTATTTCATAGTTTAGATGATTTATTTAGTATGAGACATCTAAGTTACAGTTTAAGTATGAGAATAGTTGTTTGGATTTATTTATTTATTTATGTTTATGTATTTAGCTGTTCTGATTTACGAACTGATTAATTTAGATTTCAGTCAGCTGTGGAGGGAGGAAGGGGCGTGTGGGAAGAGGTCCTCTTTTGTCTGAACCAACAGGTGGACACAAAGGAGAGAGGACCGACATAGTCTTTGACCTCATGTATTAGTTTAATTTGAGAGCGTTTTTTTTGTTCGTTTTGTTTTGAAAATAAATATTGGAAAAAGAGGAAACGAGCGACTCAAGCCTTATTTTGACAATTTTAAAACATGTGAGTCAGACATAGAGCCCTGTAACTTGGCACAGTGGTTTTTAATAGAAAAAGGACAAGACAGTCATCCAATCACCAAGGCTTCTACAGATCCAAATGACCTAGAAGCAACTTACCCCAAACCACCTTCTGCTTCTTAAGACTAAGCCATCCCTGCCACCAGGACAGTTTCAGAAGGAAGACATATGCTCGCCGCAGGTGGAGGCAAGTTCAGTATATGACGGATCTGTTCTGGAAAAGATGGATTAAGGAATGTCTTCCCCAACTGCAGGAACGACAGAAATGGTCTAGCATCAGACGCAACTTCACACCAGGAGACACTGTGATCATCGTGGATGATTCAGCGCCTCGAAACTCCTGGCCAACTAGAAAAATTGTTGAGACAATTCTGGACAAAAAATGACTTGTACATCATGTTCGGATCAAGACCAAGACCGGCTTTCTGAACAGACCCATCAACAAAGTCTGCCTTCTTCAGGAGGCAGAGGATCTTTGACAAGTCCAAACTGACAGGTACTACACAGACTGCAGACTTTACTGATACAGAGTGGTGGTAAAGATCACTCTATAATAAGATGATGAGATGGTGAACTTTGGACTTATGAATAATAAAGAAAGAAGATCTACATAATATTGGAATATACCATGTTTGATTATCATTTATAAGTGTGTAATTATTATTTGAGACATAATAATTAGGGGCCGGTATTGTAGGAGCCAAAATGTGTATTTAGCCTGTGTTGTTGTTTATTATTTGTTTAGACTGCACACGTTCATTTGGTAATTGGCACGTGGGTGTGGTTTCACTTTATTCACCCGTTCACTTGCACGGTGGGATTCAGACAATGGGGGTGAGTGGAACTCTTCTGTTGATCATCACATCAGGTTTTTCTTTGATTATTTCAGTCTTTCTGTTTAATAAACGGCATAAACATATTTTCACTTGAGCATGGATTTCTTTTGAACGCGTCACAGTTAAGAGCTCACTTAGCCTCATTAGTGGCTTTTTCATGGATAGTAGTCACTACAAGTATATTAACATTATACATTATAATATATATATATATATATATATATATATATATATATATATATATATATATTTATTTATTTATTTAGTGTTATAATATTTAACTAATATACCAATTTATACTAATTACTCTTCCTCTGCCCTCCTAAGAGCAACACGTTCCCTTGTTCTATTTTTACATTTTACTAAAGTTATTGTTATAAATATTCAGTAATCATTCAGTAAATATTCAGTAATCTTGTTTAGATAAAGTGTGGCGTGGGTTGTGTGGGTGGTGGTGTATCACTGGGGGGTTTGGTGGGCCGGTCTGAGCCAAAAAGTCCAGGGCCACGAGCCACTAAATCAGTCAGCTACTTCTAATCTACCACCCTTGAAGATGCACAAAGGGATGTGATAGGCACCATGCAAAGTCTGACTGACAGGGGCCAGTGAATGTTCATGTCAGGGAATCTAGGAGCCTTTTTCAAAATAATCATCATTCAGTGTAGTAACAATAGGGTAGACTCAGTAATTGCTCATTAACAGTCCTTACAGAATCTCAAGGAACCGCACTAAGCTGGTTTAAGTCTTATTTATCAGATCGATCTCAGTTTGTACATGTTAACGATGAATCCTCTATGCCTGCCATAGTTAGTCACGGAGTTCCACAAGGTTCTGTGCTCGGACCAATTCTGTTCACTTTATATATGCTTCCTTTAGGTAATATTATTAGGAAACACTCCATAAACTTTCATTGTTATGCGGACGATACCCAATTATATCTATCGATCAAGCCTGATGAAACCAATCAGTTAGCCAAACTTCAAGCATGTCTTAAAGACATAAAAACCTGGATGACCTGCAATTTTCTGCTGTTAAACTCAGACAAAACTGAAGTTATTGTACTTGGGCCCAAACATCTCAGAGATGCATTATCTGAAGATATAGNTGCACTAAGCTGGTTTAAGTCTTATTTATCAGATCAATCTCAGTTTGTACATGTTAACGATGAATCCTCTGTGCCTGCCATAGTCACAGAGTTCCACAAGGTTCTGTGCTCGGACCAATTCTGTTCACTTTATATATGCTTCCTGTAGGTAATATTATTAGGAAACACTCCATAAACTTTGGACGATACCCAATTATATCTATCGATCAAGCTGATGAAACCAATCAGTTAGCCAAACTTCAAGCATGTCTTAAAGACATAAAAACCTGGATGACCTGCAATTTTCTGCTGTTAAACTCTGACTAAACTGAAGTTATTGTACTTGGGCCCAAACATCTCAGAGGCGCATTATTTGAAGAAAGAGTTACCCTAGATGGCATTGCCCTGGCCTCCTGCGCCACTGTAAGGAGTCTTGGAGTAATCTTTGATCATGGTATGTCTTTTAACTCCCATATAAAACAAACTTCAAGGGCTGCCTTTTTTCATCTACGTAACATTGCAAAAATTAGACACATCCTGTCTCAAAAAGATGCAGAAAAACTAGTCCATGCCTTTGTTACTTCTATGCTGGATTATTGCAATTCCTTATTATCAGGCTGCTCCAATAAGTCTCTAAAGACTCTCCAGCTGATCCAGAATGCTGCGGCATGTTTACTTACAAGAACTAGGAAGAGAGATCATATTTCTCCAATATTAGCTTCTCTGCACTGGCTCCCTGTAAAATCTAGAATAGAATTTAAAATCCTTCTCCTCACCTACAAAGCCCTTAATGGTCAGGCACCATCATATCTGAAAGAGCTCATAGTTCCGTATTAGCCTACTAGAACGCTGCGCTCTCAGAATGCAGGGTTACTTGAGGTTCCTAGAGTCTCCAAAAGTAGGATGGGAGCCAGAGCCTTCAGCTATCAAGCTCCTCTTCTGTGGAATCAGATCCCAGTTTCAGTTCGGGGGGCAGACACCCTCTCCACATTTAAGAGTAGGCTTAAAACTTTCCTCTTTGATAAAGCTTATAGTTAGGGCTGGCTCAGGTGAGCCCTGAACCAT
>NTHP01000824.1:107131-120656 GCA_003416845.1 Oplegnathus fasciatus | reverse complement strand
TGTCTGTCTGTCTGTCTGTCTGTCTGTCTGTCTCTCTCTCTCTCTCAACCCAACCAGTCAAGGCAGATGGCCGCCCACCTAGCGCCCGGCTCTGCTCGAGGTTTCTGCCTCTTAAAAGGAAGTTTTTCCTTGCCACTGTCGCCAAGTGCTTGCTCATGGTGGGAATTGTTGGGTCTCTGTAAATAACATTATAAAGAGCACGGTCTAGGCCTGCTCTATATGTAAATTGTCATGAGATGACTTTTGTTGTGATTTGGCGCTATATAAATAAAATTGAAGTGAATTTAATTTTTGCATCTTTGATGCAAAGTTCTGTGTTAACCAGCTCACAACTAGCTCAACTAGGTGAAATCTTTCAAGAGCTCTGATGCTAACTTATAAGCATAAGCAGGTTTTTAAGTTGTCAATATTATTTACAGATGGTAAACTGGACTATGTGTAATAGAGTAACTAAAACCAATTTTGAGTCTCCACTGTGCACTGTTTTGGATGACAAATGTTCAGTGCAGGTTTTGAATGGCCACACTCAAACATCTGTTATGATATTATATTAGATACATAACAAACTTAGAACAAAATCTGAACCAACTTTGGATTAATGAAAGATTTTCCTTAAAATTTTGGGTGATGCGAATTACTTTCATGTGCATTGTTTAATAAAATTAAAGTGTTGTGCACAACACATAGCCATCTACGGAAGACACCAATTCTCTAAGCTAGTCAGATGTTAAAGTTATCAAACGGACCAGCTCCCAAGAAGTTTTTGACATTTTTACAAACATCTCAATAGTACATTTTTCCTACCTGATCAAGGTATTGATCTGTGATCTCAGTAATTTCAGACAGGTCTTCATCTTCAAACTCATTCAAACTGAAGTCATTGGTCAACCTGAGGAGCAGATGAAATAAGCAATCAACACTAGCACATAAACTCAGCATGTGGTTGCTCTTGTAATACTAAAATAAGTGTCATACTGTTAGCGGAACAGTTTCTAAACCACAATTTGACACTGAAACCCTGAAAAAGCACATTTGATGATTATGCACTATTGAAATTTCTCTGCTGTGATTGTGCCTATCTTTGGCTTGCTTCTAGGGAAAGTAAATCTCCTCCTTTAGTAAACAACACAATTAGTTATTATTATATCACAAGTAGAAACTTTTATTCATAAGACTTAAAAAATCAGGACAAATCAACTGAAGAGTAACAGAGTGTGAATAGTTTTTTAGATTGCTTCTAGTTTTAACAATATCAGCTCAGTCAAAATAGTTGCACTTCAAAGTGGGAAATAACTGTGCTTAAGATAATATTGAGAAGAAGGGCAGCCCTTACAATCTGTTGGGAAATGTATTCAAAAATAAAACGTATCGCTTTCACTTTTGTCACCTTGTTCAGATATGGAAAACCAAAAAGTCATGCTTTTTATTTCTGAACATTTTCCACTTTGGTTTGACTTGATAAGTGACTTAAATAGTAGCAATATATTAGAAGTGAAAATCAAATTGTAAAACTATCAAATGACTTGTTTCTTGGAACAACAATGTCCTATCTGTAATGTGTTGCCAAGTTGCTGCCTAGTAGTGTGATTCCCCAAACCTTAAATCTAAGTCAAGTCCACAGTATTCAAGTCATGCAGGTCATGTCTAACTGAAGTTTCAAGCCAGATCCAGCTTTGAGTTTGTGCTATCAGTTCATATTCAAACTGACATTCTTACTCAAACCATGAAGCAAACTTATCTTTAAGGATTCTTCACAGTGAAAGTCAAGTCAAGACTTTGTGAAAAGGCTGTGACTCTGTGATCAACTAAAACCCATACCCGATGGCTTTAGCACATAGCTGTTTTCTCACTTTTTATCACCTTATACTATGATTTCAAACAACAAATTTAAAACTCAGCTTACAGAAAATATGAAATATCCAAAGATCTTACACCCATTACATGCTCAAAGAAAGCCCCTGCTGGCAGTAATTAGGAGCCAGAAGTTTAAACATCTTGAAAATCTATTAATAAGCTAACACCAATACCAGTGTTTTGTTGGACTAGCCCAATAGCCAGTATTTTATGAAAATGGTCTTCAGAGTGGAAAAATCTCGGAATCAACTCTCGAGCCTCTCTAGAACTTATTTTGGTTCTACTGTGTAGCTGGTTCTGCATCTACTGGTGTTGGGTTTGTTGTCAACTGAAGCAAGTACTGCACGAACTGCTGGTTTACTGGACCATTCCTGGGTTTACTGACAAGATTGTCTTGGGTCTACTGGAGCAAACGACCTGGGTTGATTGAAGAGATGGTCCCAAGTGTACTGTAACAGCAGTTCAGCATGTACTGAAGAGGTGTCCCTGATTCTACTGGAGTAGCAGTCCTTGGTCTACTAAGATCTGGTTCCAATAAAGAAGTGATCCTGGGTCTGATGGAGCACTGTTCCTTGGTCTAATGAACAGGTTGTCCTAGGTCTACTGGAGCAGAAGTCCTGGGTCTATTGAAGAGGTGGTCCTGGATCTAATAAAGAAGTGATCCTGGGCCTGATGGAGCAGTGTTCCTCGGTCTAATAAAGAGGTGGTCCTGCGTCTACTGGAGCAGAAGTCCTGGGTCTACTGAAGCAACAGTTCTGGGTCTATTGAAGAGGTGGATCTGGGTCTGATGAAGTAGAGTTTCTGGGTCTATTGAAGAGTTGGTCTTGGGTCTTGGGTCTACTGAACAGTTAGTGCTGGGTCTACCGAAGAAGTGATCCTCTGTCTACTAAAGTAGCATTCTTGGGCCTACTGAATAGGTGGTCCTGGGTCTACCAAAGAAGTGATCCTTGGTCTACTGGAGCAGCAGACCGCAACTGAAGAGGTGGTCCCTGGTCTACTTGGACCATTTCCAGAAAAGCTAATGCTTTCTGCTAATAAAGCAGGGTGGGGGGAAATTGATTGTTTTGGTTTGTTGGTAGATAAAAGAACTCTTTCTTTCTCTGTGTTGCTGGTCTCAGGACAGTAAGGCGGAAGCTTCTCTCTCAGAGAAATCCAGTGAATGGCCTTGCTGCCCTCCTTTCTCTCTGTTTCCAGGATAGGAACAGTTGCTCCTCTGATCGATCAAACATCCATTAACAGCCACTTACTCTCATCTCAACACAATAGCTCTGCTCATTTCTCTCTCTCTCAGTTCAGTTCAATTCAAAAAGGGCTTTACTGGCATGAAAATTAAAAAAAACAATATTGTCAAAGCATCAAAAATAAAATTAGTCCCAAATATTAATAATCTCTCTCTCTCTCTCTCTCTCTGTTCATTCCTGTTACTGATCTCTGTGTTGATTTTGTTCATCACTGTGACTGTAACACACTCTGTTAGAAGTTGTTTAGGGTTGTCCATATATATTCCTGTGTCAAAATGCAGTGACAGTGTGGGTAACAAAACAGAGGAACATACAGTTTAGTTACTTCGCATCTCAACAAAATTGTATTGTTTTGTATTGTTACAGGGGGCAGGTAAAGAACCATTAGTGACCATCATCCATCATCTCCTACAGTAGCTTTAGTTAGTGTGACAGTTGTATTGTTTATATTAAATGTAAATAGTAGTCATGACATTAATCTTTAACACACAAACAAAAATAAGTTAATGCTATTTGTATTGCAGTTAAGCAGAACCCATGGAATTTCTGCTGCAACATGCACACAGCCAAATTAAGCCACTAGGGGGTTTTCAGGCCAATATTAGCTACTCAACCCAAACCCCCATTCCTCCCACTCTCTGTGCTTTGTATGTATCGCTACCTTCAAGTGCCCATCATGTCTTAAAACTATATTTTTGCACAGGGCCCCTCTGCAAGACAGGGCCACAAAATAAGATAATAATAATTGCCTTAAAGCCTTTGTCATGATGCTTATTTCCAAACCAATTTGCACATAGTCAAATTACCACAAACTGCCTGACACCTAGTGAACGTGGGGTTTTCAGGGCCCCTGGAAATCTGTAATGGTTGGTAATCTTGCCTAGACTGACCAGCATTAAAGGATATTTCTGGCCTATTACAATTTAGTACTTACCTACGCTTTAAATATGACCCAAGTTGTAATAAACAACAATTCTTTTAAAACAACTTAAGTTAACTTAACTTCATTTTTTATTTCTTGAAGTTGATGTGTTAGAAGCAGGAAAAATGGACATCACAATTTGGCCCTTGTCAGAGCATCTCCAAAACAGCAGGTCCTGTGGGGTGTTCCTGGTATGCAGTGGTTAGTAGGCTACCTACCAAAAGTGGTCCAAGGAAGGACTACCAGTGAACTGGTGACAGGGTCATGGGCACCCAAGGCTCATTCATGCACGTGGGGAGCAAAGGCTAGTCCGTCTGATCCGATCCTACATAAGAGCTACTGTAGCACCATTTGCTGAAACAGTTAATGCTGGCTATGATAGAAATGTGTCAGAACACAGTGCCTTGCAGCTTGCTGCGTATGGGACTACGTAGCTGCAGACCAGTCAGAGTGCCCATGCTGACCCCTGTCCACCACTGAAAGCCCCTACAATGGGCACATGAGCGTCAGAACTGGACCATGGAGCAATGGAACAAGGTGGTCTGGTCTGATGAATCACGTTTTCTTTTACATCGTGTGGATGGCCGGGTACGTGTCCATCATTTACCTGGGAAAGAGACGGCACCAGGATGCACTGGTGGTGGCAGTGTGATGCTCTCAGCAATGTTCTGCTGGGAAACCTTGGGTCCTGGCATTCATGTGGATGTTACTTTGACACGTACCACCTACCTATATATTGTTGCAGACCAAATACACCCCTTCATGGCAACAGTATTCCCTGATGGCTGTGGCCTCTTTCAGCAGGATAATAGCCCTGCCACACAGCAAAAATTGTTCAGGAATGGTTTGAGGAACATGACAATGAGTTCAAGGTGTTGACTTGGCCCCCAAATCCCCCAGATCTCAGTCTGATTGAACATATGTGGGATGTTCTAGAAAAACAAGTCCCTACCTCACAAGATACAGGACTTAAAGGATCTGCTGCTAACATCTTGGTGCCAGATACCACAGGACACCTTCAGAGGTCTTGTGGAGCCCATGCCTCGATGGGTCAAAGTTGTTTTGGGGACCTACACAATATTAGGCAGGTGGTTTTGATGTTGTGGCTGAGGCCAGCAATACTAGGAGAGTAGTACACATTGTCTCCTAGAAGATCTAGCTTCACGAGATTCTGAATTCTGAAATCTAGTAAGCAGGGGCCCTAGGCTCGCCCATCCCCCTCCCTGCTTGCCTTGGCGCTGGCCTCGCTAGCTAGATATTTTCAATTTTGAAACCTTGAAATGCCGGCTTTGAGACTCTGAAGCCTGAATGGCAAGATCAGGGGCTGGATCCGCTAGATTTTGGAATTTGAAACATGAATAAGCTGGCCTCAGCACCCATAGGACCAGGGGCCTCGGAGACTAGATCCTAGAAAGGCCGGCTTTTGGACTCTGAAGCCTCGATGTGGAGCATGGGTCTGGCCTTGCTAGATTTCGGGCCCTATTTAGACAATCTATAGCGCATGGTATTAAGTGCGTGGCACAAGTGCATTTAGGGCGTGTCCAACTCCACTTTTGCTAGCTAAACGGTGCATAATCTGGGAGCAAGGCACAAAGGGGTTGTGTTTAGTCTCTTAATTATTCGTAGGTGTGTTTTGGGTGTAACATGAATTGAACCAATCAGACTGTCACCTCTCATTCCCTTTTTCCTTCCCACACAGCATTGTAAAAGCGAGACGGGAGAGCGCAGTTCAAAGTGTTCAGCTGAAGGCATTCACAACCATCAACCTAGCTAGTGTTAGCAGGATAGCTAGCAAGCTAATAGCTCCTAGCCAGCAATGGCAGGCACTGCAGTGTCTGAGGGTGTGTGTCTGCGTGTTTGTGTTCGAACTCCGGTTCTTTGTTATATTCCTCCAGTCTTTTCCCCCTCTCCTCTGTACATTTCCCCTCCAGTCAGCAGTCAATATGTGTGTGGATATTATTCAACTTTTCAAATCCCATTAACACTTTCAAAAATATTCAGCGTTGTTTCAAATAAAGTTTTGGTGGAATGTTCAAAACTAGAGTGGGTGACATCATCATCAGAGTGGAGAGGAGTTTTAAAATCTTCTGAAAATTTTCTCTTTAACCTGCTCTCACTCCCACAATTTTCACTCAACATACATAATTTATACATCAAAACATAGGGAAACTTGTGCCGGTCGTAGACATGTGATTACAGAAATGGACTCATACTGACACAAACACACACACACATACACAAGATTTAGACATGTTCACACGATTTCAAGCATTTTTCAAGCATTATCTACTTATTCATACTTTCAGCTGGAGACTTCATTTAAACCGTAAAATGTTCCACATCTTTTATATAGTTTTTATTCAACTTTTAAATCCCATTCATATTAATCATACCCATTCCCACTTTGCCAACTATTCATACTTCTTCAACTGCTTCTTCATAAAAATTAAAAAAACTTAAAATATTACACATCTTTCATATATTTTTGGTATGCTTCAACTTTTAAAGCCAGCAATCCAGTTTAGCGTCAGCCTTTCAACAAACCATTCCAACATTCCACATCTTTCATACATTTTCGGCATTATTCAACTTTTAAAGCCAGCAACCCAGTTTAGCGTCAGCCTTTCAACAGCCAGCATTCACACCGCAGTTTCTTCAGAAATTGCGCTCTCTGGTTGGTGTGAATGCTGGAAGCAACCTATGTTCTTCTACTGCAGAAATTCTTCTTCTTCGCTAAGTCAAAATTCCATGAAACCTTTGGCTGACACATACAGCATGTTACATCTTAAACGGATGAATATTGACTAAAATACAAAGTAAACCATAGTTTTTTCAATATTTCGACTGGGTTTGTTAAATGGAGGAAATTAACAAATACAGCTAAAAACTGCAGGTTCTAAGCCTCATTTTCATGTATAGGTTGCGTGGGTTTGAAAGAAATCCAGTTGTCATACCAGGCTTTTGTCTCACTAACTCCCGCACATGATGCTGCCTCCTCCTTGATGCGAGAGTTTCTCTGAGTGATAGCCGGCAACGGTCAGCTCTCAGCCTGCTGGCTGCTTTGCACTGACTCTGTGGGGGCGATTACAGAGTATAGCAATCACTTTTCAATACTGTGGAATAAATGAAACGACTAGTTAGTGAAATCAAAGTCCGATGTTGCAAACAGAATGGGCATTTATATCTTGTGGCCATCTACAATGATATCAATCAATTTGAAGAAACATAATGGCTGATGCATAGACATGTCAATCATGGCTTTTTTCCCCGAATAATAACAAGTAACTTCGGGTAGAAGAAATATCTATTTCCATCTCATTATTTGTCCTTTCCCGAATAACGTATTTGGATTCAGGTACATCTCTAATACACAGCGTGCATAGGTTAGCGATGATATTTACATTTACATGTGTATCTAAACAATGAGAATGTATTATTTACAGGTCCAGTGGATGTTTGTGTTACATCGTTATTGCACAGGGATTGTTCCTGACACTGTGTGACTCAAGTTAATTGTTCATCAGAGTGACAGCCTGTGGAAAGAAACTGTTCATGTGTCTGGTTGTTTTGGCGTACAGTGTTCTGTAGCACCCAGAGGGGAGAAGTTGGAACAGTTTGTGTCCAGGGTGTGTTGAATCTGCAGTGATGTTTCCTGCCCGTTTCCTGACTTTGGACATGTATAAGTCCTGAATGGAGAAGAGCACACACCCCTGGGGGGTGCTGTATGTGATGCTCCCCAGCCTCACCTGCTGCATCCTGTCTGAAGATCTGACAGGTGAGGGCTGGCACAGTGAGCTTGATGAGTTTGGTGGAGGATGTCTGGGATGAGGTTGTTGAATGCCGAGCTGAAGTCCACAAAGAGAGTTGAGGTGTTGCAGGACGAAGTGCAGTCCCATGTTGACTCCATCATCCACTGACCTGTTTGCCCGGTAGGCAAACTGCAGGGGGTCCAGCAGGACGCAGGATGTTGTATACTAGCTCACCTCATGTTTTGTTTGGTTACTCAATAAATGGGGTAAGCTGAAATACAACAGCTCAAGTTATTTGATATGGTGTCAGAAATGGTCTGGATAGAGGAGAGAACCGCGCTGAGGTGAAATGCTGAATTTCAAGCCACCGGAGAGCTTCAGCTTCGACAAGCTGGACAACCTGAAAGCAACGATTCCTAAGTTACCGCACAGCAACAAAGCTGAATGAGGAGGACAGAGAGGTCTAAGTGAGCACATTAATCTATGCAATTGGCTACGAGGCTGAGAATGTAATTAAAGTGTTCACATTCCCTACGAGAGAGAGTGAGAGCAACTTTGATGTCATCTTGAAACAGTTTGATGAGTACTTTGTACCGCAAAAGAATGACATACATGAGAGAGCCCACTTCCATCAGCGGACACATAAATCAGATGAGAAAACTGAGAATTTTATACGTGCACTATATGAACATTCTGAGAACTGTGAATTTGGGGAGAAAAGGAAGGAAAATATCAGAGACATCTGATATCAGTCTCATTGTGCGAATCAGTGATAAAGCGCTATCGAAGAAATTGCAGCTCACAAAAGACCTCACGCTGGACTTAGCCATACAAATGGTCAGACAAGCAGAGGACATGGAGCAACTAATTAGCCAGCAGGGGGAGCTCTCGTGCAGCATCCAGGAGATAAACCAGCATAAATGACAGTCTGGGAGGGGGACACACAGAACAGGTGTACAACTCTGTATGCAGGAGATGCGACAAAAAGGGACACTGGGAACTCATGTCCATTCAAAAGCAGTCATTGAGGTCTGAGATGAAACAAACGAAGAGGGATCATTTTACCTTGGGACAGTTGACTCAGAGAGCAACCCAGAAAAAAGGACTGTGACTTTAGAGTTAGGTCAAATACCTGCCCATTTTAAGATTGATACAGGGGCTGATGCAACACTAATAAACCATGACACATTCAAAGCTCTGAGGCGGGGACAGGTTCTAAATAAACCAGACATTCCCCTTATTAGTCAAGTCAAGTCACGTCAATTTTACTTTTATAGCCCAATATCACAAATCACAATTTGCCTCAAGGGGCTTTACAATCTGTACAGCATACGACACCCTCTGTCCTTAGACCCTCGACTTGGATGAGGAAAAACTCTCCCCAAAAAAACCCTTTAACAGGAAAAAAAAAATTGGAAGAAACCATCAGGAAGAGCAACAGGGGAGGGATCCCTCTCTCAGGATGGACAGACATGCAATAGATGTAGAGTGAACAGAAAAAAAATCAACAATAATATCACAATATATACAATTTGATGACAGAAATGTAAGTTGTAGAACAAAAGTGAAGAGGATGGATCCAGGAGGACATCAAGCAACTTCAGGAATTGCCTGGATAGGTAAGACCTGCTCCACACCACCTCCTCTCCACCATGGAGACCTGGAAGAGGGTAGGCCACACAAAGACATTAGCGGGAAGCACAGCATTCACACAGATAGAGACATGATGACATGCAAACTAGGGAGAGAGGGAGAGAGGAGGAGAGGCTGAATCTCCTGGGGGATGATGATCCACATCTACATCTGGACGAGGCACCGGCAGCCTGGAGAGAGAGAGGTCCCGGGATGGCCTCTATTAGTCCAGGAGGACACTTAAAATGTCTAGGTTTTTTCAACACAGCCTTCAGCTACACAGGGAAACACCATGAAACAAAGGTGTATGTAGTTACAGGTCCAACAGTAAGCAATTTGCTGGGAAGGGAGACAGCCATAGCACTAGGCTTAGTGAAAAGAGTTGAGGAAATAAGTAGGGCGTTTGGCGAACATGGCACATTGAAGACAGAGCCAGTCAAAATATGTCTCAAAGAGGGAGCAGAACCCTATGCAGTAACGACAGCTCGCAGAGTGCCATTGCCCATAATACCCAAATTTAAAGAGGAACTTAGCAGGATGGAGACCTTGGGACCAGAGACTCTGCCAAGCCACGTCATCCCTGAACTCACCGCATCAGCTAAAACAATCCCTGAACTCACCACATCAGCTAAAACAGACTCCCAAAGGACTGACAATCACTAGGTCGGGAAGAGTCTGTAAGCCCGTTGAAAAGTTAGATCTGTAGACGTGGCATTGAGTGTATTTTGCTTTCAACACGGATAGTTGTTTTGAAAGCAAAAGGAACTGTTAAAACCTAATGTCAAAGTTAACTAGTTCATGTAGTTCATGGAACATCCGCTGCTTAAACGCCATCACACACTGTTTCCCTGGTGCCAGTGTCCCTGACATATTGGATAAACTCCTGGACCTAATGCCCTTACTCCCAACCTCCATCAAAAGCATGTGGGGACGAACGACACATCCCGTCGGGAGTTTGAGCATACCAAAAATGATTTTATCCTCCTTTTTAACGTTTTAAAGGACAGTGGAAAGTTTTATCTCTGCCCCCATTCCCACTCTTGGTGGTGGAGCTGATCGCTTTGGCTGTATCCTCAGCCTGCACACCTGGCTCCAGTCCACATGCAGATCTCACAACTTGGTTTTTATCAATAATTTTAACTTGTTCTGTCCTCATGCTTCTATCTTCAAAAGAGATGGGATTCATCCTAACAAATGGGGTAGCCAAATGCTGTCGGCTAATATTCAGCATGCGGTCAACATGTGTCCTTTCCACGTGCATGACTATTTACACAGTACACACCCACTCCAACACCCCCCTCTCGGTCTCCTGTCTCATCTCAGGACACAGTCTCCTTCGCTAGCCACCCCTATCGTCCTCCCCTGGCATTAACACCTTCAACGTTCAGTCACCACCACCATCCCCTACCACTGCACCATACTCAGCTCTCCTGAAAGGGATCGGTTTGCCCTCTTTTATAACTACCATCATTTCCTATCATAGACCCACTGCAGCACGCTCATATATAATATTACACCCCTCTGCTGCAAATCATAACAATATAATTCAAATCCCTCTGCAACCTCTGTTATATCCTGCCCCTAATTGTAATCATGTAAATTTTGGTCTTTAAAATATCAGATCCCTAAATAATAAATCTTTTTTATGTCATGATTTTATTACTTAGACTTTTGTTTTTTTTTTACCATCACAGAGACATGATCATCTCAGGGAGACTGTAGTCCTCTTATTGAAGCAACCCCCCCTGACTTTGCACACCTTCATCAACCCCAGCTGTCAGGCAGGGGAGTGCGGGTTGCTGTTATTTACAGAAAAGATTTTAAATGCACTCCCATTTTGCACTGTAGTTTTACATAATTTGAACATCTTGGTTTTATGGTCAACTCTAAAGATCCAGTGATAATTTTGATAATCTACAGACCGCTCAGGCCAAACAATGTTTTTATCCAAGAGTTTACTGAGTCTTTATCCCATTTTCTATCAAAGTATGACAAAATTCTTATTTTAGGAGATTTTAACATACATGTCTGCTGCCCTTCCCAGACTTTTGTCACCGATTTTATGGATATTTTGGAATCTTTTAACCTCACTCAGGCAATACAAGAATCCACACATTCGAAGGGTGTACAGTGGTCTCAGCCCTGACAACTTTGAAACTAAGGATATCTGTGTTTCTGACCACAACACAGTTTCATTCAGTGTGGTTTTATTTCAACTACCTTTTAATCACAGCACACCTGTCCGCTGCCGGGTTTTTAACTCTATGTCTGCTACCAAGTTTTCTGAGCTTTTTACTGTTGCTACTTTAAATGCCTTTTATACACATTTTAACACAGAGGAGCTGTGGCCTGTACTACTAAGCGAGTTCAACATACCCAGGGTATCTTTTCGTTATCTAGCTTCACTTAACCAAACAAAGGCAATCTCGCTAAGCGGTCCTACGACACTGGTTATCAACTCGGTAAGTCAACCCAGGGTTTCCCAATCTAGTTATGAGTGCATTCACATAAAAGGGGCAGTGTTTGCAGCATATGACCAATCGCAATCATGGACAAGTCTGCTGGCAGCAGAGCGGCATATTTTACAAACGAAGAGCAAACTATAATATTAGACAAATACGAAGAAGTTAAACACATAATCCAGCAAAAGCACAGCTGCAGCTGCCAAATGCAGCAAAAAATGACAGACTGTGTGAATGCGTAAATTAATAGGCTTATAATGTCACTGCCCCATCATTACGGCAAAAGAAGAACTTATTAATTTCATTTGTGCATTTCATTAAATTAGTGTGTTGTTTAGATGTATTCTTATGGCGTGTATGACAATTTTAGCTTTATTATTTCAGCTGCAACCCCGGTGGTGTCAAACAGACTTGGGGGCAAATAAAAAATAAGTATAAAAACATAATTCAAAGCGGTAAGTAGACTTACTTTCATATCTTATAAGTACAATAAGTACAAAGCTTTAGTGCTTCCATCAGTCTAGGATGATATCAGTATTCAAAAGCACAGTGAAATGGCTTTGGTATTGCTGAGAAAAGAAATGAAATGACCAAAGTACCGCAAGGCAAAGCATACAGTCTACGGGACTGTACACGCACGACTCTGACGTGTTGCACTGGCAACATGCAGCTCAAGAAGCTGACACAGATAAGTCATTCCCTTCAACCAGAATCTATATCTCTTTAATCAGTCCTTACTAAAACACTTAATGACCGCTTAGCAAGATTGCCTTTGTTTGGTTAAGTCCTGTGTTTAATCAGTCCTTCACATCCTTGAGATCAACACACTGCGTATGTGTCGGCGTTTTGGTTCTCTGTTAGAAGCTCTGTCAAAAATTGACATTTTTATGCAGTTTTAAACCAGATTTTACTTTACACTTTTAGATCCTGGTTGTTTTTATCTGTGTGTTTTAACAGAGTAAAAAGTTTTAGTCATCTGAGGTTCTGGTTTTAAGTTTTTAGCCTCATCGGTCTTAACAGCTTGCCGCAAGCAGATTGCTACTAGCATAACCCGTCTTGTTTTTAGCATGGGAGCTAGCTAGCTAGCGGGGACAGCAGTAAATACCACCGCTGTTTTTATACTTTCACCACCAACTCCTCCACCACCACCAACCGGGAGGAAACCACGGCCATCCAACGTGCTTACCGGTGGTTCATCAATCGCAGCAGGCCCAGTCTTTGGGCCTGTGCCGGTAAGTCTCGTCCTGTGTATAACGCTACAAGTCTACTTTCCGCCGTGGGCTCCCGTTGTGGAGCCCTCGCGGGTCAGTCTCGCTGCCTGCTTAACGTTACTGCACCAGAGACAGTAGCATTTTACCCCTATCACGACTCCTTTTACTGGCCATAGCTGTTTTTCTTTCCCAGCGACCACCACCGGACCCAAAAATCATGCCTCCACTCACCTCACCATCCGGAAAATCTCCGAGCTGGAAGGGAGAATATCCATTTTATGCCAGATCAAAGATGAAGAACGGATCCTGGACTCTTTAATCACCATGGGCCCCACTGTAACCACTGCATCCACCGGAGAACTGGACTCGACTGTTCCATGTCTGGAGGTCGCCGCTGCGGACCACTGGACCCAGCTGGGGGCTAAGCCCAAGGCCCTGGTTAGCTCCACTCCTT
>NTHP01000824.1:58577-105683 GCA_003416845.1 Oplegnathus fasciatus | reverse complement strand
CCAGATCAAAGATGAAGAACGGATCCTGGACTCTTTAATCACCATGGGCCCCACTGTCACCACCGCATCCACCGGAGAACTGGACTCGACTGTCCCATGTCTGGAGGTCGCCGCTGCGGACCACTGGACCCAGCTGGGGGCTAAGCCCAAGGCCCTGGTTAGCTCCACTCCTTGTCAGGAGGGGCCATGGACTGCTGCCCGCAAGGGTAAACATGGTGGCAAGCTCACCTGTCGCCCCCCTCCAGCTCAGGCCCCCCAGCTGACCAACAAATTCTCCATTCTGGACGAGCAGGACTTCCCCCCTCTCGCCGGTCGCCGCACCCCACCATCGTCGCCACCTCCACTCCTCATGGCTCTCCCCAAGCCGTCCATCTCTCCTGTCGACCGTCGTTCTCAACGACACCCCCCCCCTTCACGACCTGGCTGCGTGCAGTTCACCCCTCGACCAGTAACCAGCTCTCCAGCAGGGAGCCTCACCGCTGGGAAGGACGCCGTCCCCTTGCTGCAGTGGTCCCCGACTGCACACACCCATCCTCGGCCGGTGTAAGNGGCACACACTGTGGATGCTGAGCGTGCTCTGTCTTCTCATGTCAGAGCCCAGCCTGCACCCCCTCAGCCACTTTTCTCAGCCACAACACTGATTATTGGTGATTCCATAACCAGGAATGTACGATTCTTTAACGCAGTCACACTGTTTCCCCAGTGCCACAGTCCCTGTCATTCAACAAAAAGTCCAGGGTTTACTGCCTTCACTCCTGTCCTCCATAAAAAGAGTAATAATCCACGTGGGAACAAATGACAAAGCTCTTCAACAGTCCGAGTTGACCAAATCTGATTTTAACCATTTTTTAAATTTCCTCAAGCATTGTGGAAAGTCTGTTTTTATCTCAGGTCCCATTCCCACGGTGTTCCCCGCAGTGCTGGTCGTTTTAGCCGACTCCTTAGCCTCCACACCTGGCTTCAGTCCACTTGTACCATGCATGATGTGGGTTTTATTGACAATTTTAATCTGTTTTGGGACCGTTTGTCTCTTTTTAACAGAGACAGAATTCACCCAAACAAACTGGGCTCTCGAATGCTAGCTGCTAACATACAGCATGCGGTGCNTCTCCTTCTCCTTCTCCGCTGTCATCTCAGCCTTCTGTTTCCAGCGCTAGCCCCCCCTACTGTCCTCCCCTGGCATCAACACCTTCACTGGTTCATCTCCCCATTCAGACTGTTGTTACAGATAGGACTTTCCCACTGGTGAGACGTTCCGCTGTGCGCGGTGGATCAGACTCCCGACACCTCTACCCCTTGGCCTGGGCCTCTGCTGCTGTTAGCAGTGGGTCTGTGCCCCTTAGGATGGCGCTGATAAATGCTCGCTCCATTGCCAATAAATCCTTTATTTTAAATAATTTATTCACCTCTAAAGGCTTGGATTTTATGTTTCTGACTGAGACTTGGCAGAGGAGCATGGAACACGGCCCCCTNACCTTTTAGATAAATTCCAATCTGGTTTCCGTCAGAGTCATTCCACTGAAACAGCTCTTCTTCTACAGTCTCCAATGACATAATGATGTCTTCTGATGTGGGTGAATGCTCTGTTTTGGTGCTGCTGGATCTCAGCGCCGCTTTTGACACTGTAGACCACAGCATCCTGCTTGAAAGGCTTAGGCAGTGGGTGGGTGTCTCTGGGAGTGCCCTGGACTGGTTCTCCTCCTATCTCTCAGATAGAAGTTTCTCTGTGTCGCTTGGTCCTTATATGTCTGAAACTGCTGCTCTTTCCTGTGGTGTGCCTCAAGGTTCTGTTTTTGGTCCTATTTTATTTGCTATATATATGCTTGCCTTAGGTCATATTATTAGCAAATTTAAAGGTATCTCATATCACTGTTATGCTGATGATATTCAGCTGTATGTCTCTTTTAAACCTCATCAAACTGACAAACTGACTGTTTTGCACAATTGCCTCTCTGCCATTAAGGACTGGATGACTAACAACTTTTTACAGCTGAATGCAGATAAGACCGAGGTCCTTATCATTGCCTCAGACAGCATAGTTTCCAAGGTTGCACAGTGTATTGGGTCCCTTTCTTCAGCTATACAGTCTTAGAAATCTCGGTGTGATTTTTGATCAGGCTATGTACTTCGATCATCACATCAAATCATTGACCCGCACCTGTTTCTAAAATAGCCAAACTCAGGTCTGTTGTATCACAACCAGAGCTAGAAATGATCATTCACGCTTCGTGCTGTCTAGTGTTCGTAAATTTTGTGTGGTCTGTTGTTGCTTTTGTTTTATTGTTTGTTTCTTTTTACTGTTTTATGGTCTTATTTGTAATGTTTTTTTTTACTTTTGTGAAGCACTTTGTGACCTTGCTCTGTGAAAGGTGCTATGCTAAATAAACTTTTACTTACTTTTTTTTTTACTTCTTATATAAAAAATCGTCAGGAAAAGCCAAGAGCTTTGCCAGTCTCTGCGTAGAAGAAACCCCCTCACAATCCGAGCTCCACGGGATCTTCTATGATTGGTTATGACATTTTCCAAGAGAATTGATCGGTCAGTAGGTGGTGCTTTTATCTCTTATCTCAAACATAACCTGCTCAGGAGCAGGTTACCCGGTAAGAAGTGAACCACTTCTTGCTAACCTCAAATCCTGCTTCGTAGTACAGGCCTCTGGTCTCCATTTTTAATCACACCTGTCAGACTGTCCTGGACTCTGTTGCCCCCTACAAAGACAAAAAGTCAAACAAAACACAGCAACCCTGGCTGAACAAATCAACCCAGGAAGTAAAGAGAGACTGTAGGAAAAGGAATGTAAATGGAAAAAAACAGGTTTACATGTATTTTATGAGAACTGGAAAGACGCAATGAAGAATTATCAAAAGGCAGTTAAAGAAGCGAGAGCATCATTCTTCTCTAATTTAATTTTAGCGAATCACTCTAACCCCAGAATTTTATTCAAGGTAATAGACTCGGTCATCACCCCCTCCCCCTGTCACTTTACTGATGCCTCACAAGAGCTGTGTAAGAAATGTAAATAGGGTCAAGGATATAAGGCAACAAATTACCCCCCAGACCATGTTTTACATGCCAGTAGGGACATTCATAGTTATGTTAACAATTTTGAACCTGTATCTCTGTCCTTTTTATCTGAAATCATATCTCGAATGAAATCAACCATGTGCAGCCTTGATATTATTCCTACTAAATTTCTTGAAAAGGTTATTGAGTTGGGCCCAGTATTTTATTGATTATTTATAGCTCCTTTGCAACAGACATTTTTCCATCTATTTTTAAACATGCTGTGGTCCAACCTCTTTGAAAGAAACTTAACCTTGATCCTTCTGTTCTTCATCATTTTAGGCCAGTTTCTAAACTCGTAGCTTTTATGTGTCATATTAACATCTTTGAGAAATTTCAGTCAGATTTTAGAGCTTTACATAGCACAGAAACTGCCCTCCTCAAGGTAACCACTGACCTCCTTTTAGCAGCTAACAGGGGGGAGAGCGCAATCTTAATTCTTTTAGACCTAAGTGCAGCTGTTGACATAGTAGATCGTGCCATTTTAATTGACCATCTTAAAACCTGGGTTGGCATCAAGGACGCTGCACTTAGTTGGTTTTATTTTTACCTTTTAGAAAGAACCTACTCGGTCACCGTAGGTAATTACTCATCTTCTACAACTCACATTATCTGTGGTGTACCACAAGGTTCAATTTTAGGTCCAATTTTGTTTTCTATCTACATGCTTCCACTTCAAATCATCCAGCGTCACAACATCTCTTTCCACTGCTACGCAGATGACACACAGATATACCTTCCCCTGAGAACTGCTGATCCAAAAAGCCTAGCTGCTGTTTTAGATTGTCCCAGTAATTTCAACTGTTGGATGGCACAAAATTTTCTTCAACTCAAATCAGAAATCATATTGTTCATCAGTCTCATTCAGAGTGGCCTTGGTCCCTTGTTTGCTAATGTGAAGCCTGCTGCCAGAAAGTTAAGAGTACTATTTGATTCAGATCTAAGCTTTGAACCTCAGATTAAAAAAGTCGTCCAGTCCTGTTTCCTTCAAATCAGAACCATCTTTATAATTAAACCAATGCTCTCACACTCTGACCTGGAAAAAGTCATTCACACACTTATTTTCTTTAGAATTGACTACTGTAACTCCCTCCTTTCTGGCATAAACCAAAATCACTCTCTCGCCTCCAACTAGTTCAGAATGCAGCTAGGCTTCTTACTGGTTTTAACAGACACATCACTCTAATCCTGGCTTCTCTCCATTGGTTGCCTGTTCGATTTAGAATTGATTTTAAGATTTTACTGATTACTTTTAAAGCACTGGGTCTGGCCCCAAGCTATATAGCGGAAATGTTGACCCCATATGAGCCAGTTCGCAGCCTTAGATCCTCGGGTAGGGCCTTTCTAGGCCGCTCCAAAGTCGAGGCTCAAAACTAAAGGGGACCATACTTTTGCCATTAGGGCCCCTCGGCTTTGGAACGACCTGCCTGAGTAGATAAGGCTCGCAGAATCAGTGACTTCTTTTAAATCACTTCTTAAAACCCATTTTTATAGACTTGCTTTTATGTGATGTTGTCTTTTTTATTGTCTTTTTTAATCATCTTTCTATTGCTTTTATTGTTTCTGTTTTTATTTATAATTAATTTTGTCTTGCTTTTTGTCTGTTTGGTTTTCTGTTGTTATACTGAGTATTCTGCTTTTGTTTTGTCTGTCAAAGCACTTTGTAAACCCTGTTTTTAAATGTTCTATTCAAATAAAAGTTATTATGTGTGGAAAGAGTTAGGGCTTTACAGAGTGATGCATAGTACAGAATAATGTTCAGGGTTAATAACATTCTTCAGGTTTTGTGACAAAGCAAGAGTTTAGGGAAAACAAGACCAGGTCAAATCCTAGTATATTGCTGGATCGTGTATGGTCAGTATGCTGTATTGTGGCCAAATTGTTACACGCATAGTCATGCATGGTCGTGTCTATAATGTGAATTCCTGGATATCTAATGTTCATCTGCAATTTTCTGTAGTGGTCCCAGTAATATTTGTTCTTAAAGTGTACTGGGGTAGCATATCATATGACATGGTTAAGTTAAATAAATGCAGTTGCAAGAACAAAATGTTCCACTCATGTCTTAAGATGTTTGATTTGAAAGAGAACTTATTCTAATTATAACTATTCTAATTGTCTAGTAACTCCCCTGCTCTTCTATTCGTTTCAAGCTGCAGGATGTCTCTCATTTTTCTGACTCAGTCTGTGTTGAGTGTTTTGTCAGAGTGGTTGTTATTTGGGGTGTTACACTTTGCGCTGTCTCTCACTCTCTGCACAGCTGATTTCTTGTTTCTCTTCTACTCTTCCCTGTGCTGGACTGTTACCGTCTGTAACCATCGTCTCCACCTCTCACAGTAGCAGGTTGTATCTTGTTTTCCAGTTTCATTCCCTCATGGTGAATATCAGGTATTGTGCTGTCTCGGTGCCATCTGTGCACAGATGATGTACTGTGGTGTGCTATTGAGCTGTGATGCATTGACAGAGTGACTGGTTATTGTTTCACGTGACGTGGGTGTGCGTTGGTGTTATGGGTACTGGAGGGATATATGGTATATTATATTTTACAGGAATTTCTGATATATGCCGCCGTCACACCATCATCGGCAGACGTTCCTTCCGTGCACTCGCTTTAATGTCGCCGCCAGTCTCTCGTCTGCAGTCCCAGTCAATCCCATTCAAAACTCCACACAGTATGGCGGCGACCAAAGAGACTGCTCCTTCTCCTTCTGCTAGTAATCCTTAAATTGGCACTATCCACCTAGCAGTAGTTTTAGAGGGTGGCGCCTGTACTCATAGTGTACGTAGCTACGTAACTAACATTCCCGCCTATATATTTTGAAAGAGCAACGGCCAGTGAGGAAACTCCAACACTCGGTTGGCGAATCGTGTAACTTAATTATTTACTCACTCACTCACTCACTCACTCAGTGACAGACTGTTACGTTTGTAGGGCGGTCCAGCCAAAAAGGGGGGAGGTGTCAAGGATGTATGTAGGAGTGTGCATCTTTACTTGTAGTACAGCTATGTTGGTATCTGGGTATCTGGGCAGAGGCCCAGGATGGGCGGACATTAAGGAAGTAAGGGAGACTAGGAAGGAAGACACATGTTGTAAACTAGCTCACCTCATGTTCTGTTTGTCTGTGGTTACTCAATAAATGGGGTAAGCTAAACACAATGGCTCTCATTATTTGACAGAAACAACAATGCTGGACTACTAGTTCGTTTACGTTTGGTTAGCACTGCTAGGTCTAATTACAGCCAGCTAACCAAACGCAACCTAATCACAGGTTGTCAAGTAACTAAAAATAAATAAATAATTCACTACTCATTTTAAGCTACTACTGCCAAAGGAAAATAAGCTCACTACGCACGCTCAGAATATTCTTTTCTGGCATTTGACGTATCATTGACATAGACTTTATCGCCACCTACTGGCCTGGCATGCTTGTTTGAGCGTTTGGAATCATTTTTGCATTCTCGTGTTGATGGAGATATTTTGTAAAACGAAGGTCGTGTGAACGGAATTTCTGTTTTAAATGGAGGGGAAAAATATCTGTTTTAAAAAATACCTGTGCATATGTGGACTAGGCCTAAGTAAGCTGTATTTTTTCTTCTAATGTCTCAGAAGTTGTTTACCTTTACATGTTTAAGTTTAAACAATGTTTAAATGTTCTCTGCTGTGTTACAGGATGATACTAACAAGAATTACTTCATGTATTTGGGTATTAAGACATAAATGATTTAATGTTAACATTATATTTGTTTCTCAAATTCATTTTATTTGTTAAAAGGTGAACTGTGTTAATGCTAACTAATTATTCACTGTAGATTTGATGCAATATACTACATAAAAAGAAGAACATGAATGTTAAAATGTGACTATTGCAGTTGGTGCAACTCAATTTTCACAGCAATTGTCTTAAATTTTACTCAATTTGATCATGTCTGATGTAATTGATATGCTCACTTCAATAAAGTTGGTTGAACTCATTTTCTTGGCTTTTATATCTCTAATTGGCTCCATTTTTTATATTATTGAGTTTTACTAAGTGTGAAGAGGAGGCAACTTTAGAATAGGGAACGTGTGTGGGTTAATACTTGTGTCAAATTCCGAGTGAATGAGTCATGAGCAAGATCTCTCTTTAGAATGGGGAACATATTCTGAGTTACAAAGACTTAATTTAGAATTATTTGGACACTATTAACACTTCTAGTTTTATGTTTTGTTACATAAGAATATACCATATTTATTAAGTGTTATTAAGGGAGAATGACTATTGTTATGGTACCACCACCTTATAAGGACCATACTGAGCAAAGCATATGACGATCGTAATTCATATACAATAACTTTCTTACTATCAATTAGTTTATTGAGGGAAAACTCTTAGTTAATGGCCTAGTAGTTGTAGAATGTGGTCATGCAGAATAAGGCATTAATAAGTGCTTTATAATGACTAATAAAGAGCCAATATGCCACTAATATGCATGCTAATAAGCAGCTAGTTAATGGTGAATATGTGTTCCTTCATCTAAAGTGTTACCTTAGTATAATACTATAACATTAAATAAAAAGTATATTGGGCCTCATTCACCAATATCTTCCTAAGTTTTTTCTTAAATTTGTTCTTAAGAAAGGTCCTAAGAAAAGTCTACGTCGGATTCATCATGTGTTCTTAAACCACAGAATTGTTCACGCCTGTCTTCTTATAATGATGAATATTATTGTCCTCGTAAGTTGATAGCGCATGTTCCTAATTAGCATAGGTAAACGCCTTGCCAATCCCCGCAAGGGGTCTCTCACAAAAGTTGAGAGAGAAATCAAGAATGCTCAAATGAAAATGTAAAGACAGTGGAGCACCAGACTCCAAACATAAGAAAAACGTCAGTAGTTCTGAAGTGGAGGTACTGCTGCAAGGAAGTGAACAGCAAACGAGCTGTCATATTTAGTACTGTCAGTATTGGATGTAAAATAACAAAAAACTTGTTACTTGTTCAGTGAATGCTGTATCCAGAGAAGAGTGCACATCTGATGAAGTAAAAAAAAAAGGTTTGATCTCAAATCTGAAGCCAAGAATATATTCCTCACTTTCTGCAAATGGATCCAGTGCTCGAAGTGGACCAGTACTCACTGGTACACAGTACCAGCACCACTACATTTTACTCTTTGGTGAATTGTGACTTTTTCTTGCGCACCGGCACTTCTCTCAAGCTGCCAGTACTCTCATTGGCCCTCTCCATATCAGGTTCTCTGGGCGTTTGATAAAAATATACTGCATCACCCAGGCATGACATGACGCTCACCTGTTCCCATTCTTGTTTGCCTGCCGGCGACTAGTCTAAGTAACGAGCGTGGTGATGCTGTGAGGTGCTTCATTTGCGTGACACATTAAAGTAGAGAGAAGAGAAAGTATCCAGAGATTTCGCCGGGAATATAAGAAACTAAGGGCCGATGACTTCATTGCTCCACACACCAAAGCTAGTGTACATAGTAAAAGTGTTAGTGTAGTGTTTATTATCATTATTTTACAAAGCATTATGGTCTTCTAAAATAAATAATGTTAAAAAATATTATAAATGATTAAAATATTGTTGTAATTTAAATAAATGTAATTTAAATTAAACCTATAATATTATACAAATGTAGAATTAAAGAAAATGCAATAACAAATTACTTTGCACAAACATGTCAGCACTCAGATGTGCGTAAGTGTGTTCTTGAGTGTGCGTAGATTCTGTTTCTTACCTAAGAACAAATCCCACATAAGAAAACATTGGTGAATGTCAGAATCTTTGTGAAAACTGCATAAGTGGGTTTTAACAAGAAATTTCTTCTTAAGAACGGTTGGTGAATGAGGCCCAATGTAATATAATGTAATATTAATATATTAATTATAATAATAATGTTAGTATATTCAAATAAGTTCATATAATAGTATACTATATACCACTAGTATAATAGTAATTCCAATTGGACAATACAGCAGTTTAATTCATTAAATCCTTGTACTAGTCTACATTGGTGGTTATTCTCTAATTTGTTAATGATAAGTATTAATTTGTCAATAATCAGAACCATTCATGCATAACAATGAGTTCAACATTTCGAAAATTTGCTGTAGCATGTCAACCTTTTTTTAATGTCCCGTCCTATTCAGGCTGTGATTGGTTGGTTCACGAAAAGCGACATTGACGAGCGCATCAGCTTTATGAAAAGTTGAACATGTTTCAACAAAAGGCACCTGATACAACTAAACAGTCAGCTAACCAAATGCAAACCTTGCTTATCTTATCCCTATTGTCTTCTGTCTTACCGCTTCAGCTGCTAAACCTTGACTAACAGTTGAACTGGTATTGCCAGGGGTTAAAGTGGGATTTGGCAGGTGGGGGAACCCTAAGATCCATTGTAGTGGTGCAGCGGGGAGAAATTACTCACCTCAAAATAACTCCCAAATTGATCTGTACTGTGAGCTCCGGTGGACTTGTTATCTTTGTGGACAGGCTATGTGATCAGCTGACCTTCTTTTAAGCACCCATTTCTTGACATATTTTTCTGGATCCCATTGGTCCAAAGGAGGCCCAACCAAAGAAATTACTGTCAGTGCTGAGACCTTGTTGATTTGTAGTTGCGTCCCTAGTGGCGTTATTATATTGTTAATTTCAGAGAGTCTGCTACTTGGGGCTGTGCTGCTGCTGTGGCTCTGGCTTGTGCTGCTCTGGCTCTGGGCTGTGCTGCTGCTGTGGCTCTGGGCTGTGCTGCTGTAGCAGATGTTATTATGTAACGGGCTATAATACTACTGTGGCTGCTTTCCAACCCCTAGTCATAGTACAAAAGTAGAATTTGGCAAGTGATACTAAAGAGCATCATCAGCTTAAATTCAAATTGATGACTACTAACCCTTGACCTAACCTAACAGTGACCATGGATACCACAGCCTGCCCTGCACCAGGCCAAAATTAGTCCATTACAGTAAACTTTACAATACTTGAAGGTACCCAGTTCCATAGCCTGCACTAGTTTAAACTGTCCAGTATTCTCACACAGCCTTTGAATAACACAAAAATGATTATCATTTAATTTATTGTCAAAGACATTTCACAATATGAATTAACCAGATAACTTCAACAACACGCCATGTCCATATCCACTGTCTGACTAAAAAAAATTCTAAAATGAATGACATTACTTATGCAGGCTTTAAATTTCTTTCATTTTATGTCATTTGCTGATCAGTCCTTACCCTTGAAAATAATCTATCATCTTCCTCTTCTGTTCTCTCTTTCTTCCATCTTTAACCATCTTTCACAATGAAGTTATCACACATTAACATTAATTATGTACTTTCTAACTGGGAAATACTCATCCCAATTTGAGGGCACATTATGCTTCTCAGACTCGCACCCCTCACCCCCATGAAAGCTTTGCTTCTGAGCGGGACCCAACATCACTCTAGCTAAGCTAGCCGAAGTGTCAGCTACCGAACAGCCTGTGTGTTTGGTGATGTTTGAGCTCTGTTTGAAACATTGCATTTGAAATTACCTACCACTTCAGAAAACAGCAACTCCGTTTACACTCGCTCCCCTTCTGTAGCTAGCTAGATGCTGACGAGTACCGGGGCTGTGGGGTGACATTAGCCTTACAAATTACAAACTGATAATTTTGCTCCCAAATCCCCCAAGGAAAACTGAAATGTAGATAATGTTGGTATCCAGTTGGTTAAAAAACTGAAATAACACATGGAGGAATTCATTTCAAATGCACATGTGATTAGCAAACAAATTATCTGCACACTTCACATTGTCCAAAAAAGGCAGAAAAGACATTTACTGGACTTTGTGCAAGTTTTTAGTGAATTTCTGGAGATTGCTTTTTTCTTCACTGGCCATATATACTGTAGATACTGTACATGTAACAACCTGTGTCTGTAAAATACAACTGTTTGCAGATTATATGGTTAAATCCATTGCTGCTTCTTTACACATTAATTATTGTTATTTTAAGTACCAATACAGTTCATGCAGATCAAAGAGCCATTTAAGTGAAAATAAGATCTGGCAAAGTGAAATGTTAAATTAGCTATGTGAAAATGTAAATGTGATATTTAAATCAGTGATTTTGCATCACAATGCTGAATTTTTTTATTTTTGGTTGTGAAAAAGACATTACATGTTTAAATACTTTAGTTTCTATAGGTTTGGTGACAAATTAAATGTACTAAATACAAATCAACAAATTTAAACATGTAGTTTAAACATTTAACAGTAACTTTAAACTTGTAAGAATCCTGCTAATGTAACACATATAGCTTATATCTTGTTAACATATAAATAATGACAGCACTAGATCTATTCCACTTGCACTGATTACCATACAGTCATTCTTTACTTTTTCATATGTAAGAGTAAAGTTACGAATTTATACAAATTCATTAAAATGTTTCATGTTTCACATTGTTTTTCTATACAATGATTGTTGCCAGAGACACACAGCGTCAGTAATGATGATTAATCCGTATTCCTTATGAAAGTTTCTCGAATTCAGCTAGTCTTTGTTCAGTGTTGGACTCTGGTAGTAAGTCAGTAAGTTATAGATCGACTTTAAAACACCACCCCTTTTTATGGATAGGTCAACCCTAGCAGTGCCTTGTAAAAAGACAAATTAAATACACCCACCAAAACCCTTCAAATATCCATGAGGACCTGTATGTTGCATGTCTTTGCATGTAAACACGAACACCTATTGTCCCTAGAGATAGTGTAAACATTTACAAAGCCTATCCACAGCACACAACCAGCATAAGGTTGGGGTTGTTTTTCCTTATCTGAACTGAGAGTCAAAGGATAGAGGGTGTTGTATGCTATACAGATTGTAAAGCTCCTTGAGGGAAATTTGTCATTTGTGATATTGGGCTATATCAATAAAACTGACTTGACAGAAAACACAACTGTTTTCATTTTACAGAATACAGCCTCATCCCATTTGCAAAAATAATTCTATTAGAAGGATAAGAATAATTCTGAGAAGTGTCATAGAGTCAGAAAGAGGGAGAGTGACTGAGAAAGAGAAGAAATTCAGGCTAAAAGTAACATGAGAGAAGGAGAGAGAGAAGACAGGCTATTATAAGCGAGAAACACCATTCTGAGGCATGCAGCAAATGTAGGATTTTATTTTCTTACTTACAAAAATGTAGGTTCAGTTCAACAGTCGAATTACAAAATTCACACAAATGCAAACAGAGTTTGGTCTTCATACTATCACATCATAAGGGACAGGTTAATCACCTATATGTATGCTATTATAAAAAGTTTATCCTCATGTTACAAAAGCCAAAACAAAGTCCCAGAAATACAGCTGTAACATTCTGTTGTGGCTCGTGTTAGCTAAACAGTAGGTTCATTGGGGGAAACTGTCCCATAACTCAACGGCGTAGGTTTGGTTTTAACTTTGGCAGGGACAATTTTTGTTGGATGAGTGATACACACTTTGTGTATGTGTGCACTTGCTCATATGCACATACACACACATACACTTACACAAGGAGCTTGATTCCGCAAAAATGGTTGCTTTATGCAATATACATTTGCTTATATAACTTGCCCTAAACAGGATTTGTGTTATGTGGATTTAAAGTGATGTTTCACATTTTATTTTATTAATGTAAATCTGAGATTTAAAATACACATATGACAGAGTTTCACTCTTCTTTATGCTCCTGTTTTAACCAACTGTCTACAATAAATCATTTGCAAACCTCACCTGAGATTCTATGGCTCTGTCCTCTCTTTTAGTCTGTTGACTATATGACTCAATAATTACTATCTTACCTATCTTTAAACTGTTCCAAAACTTCCACTTGTATATTTTTCAACCAGTTCACAAACTTATAGCCAGTTGTTTCACTATGACATCAGAGCTCAACTCCAACCCTGCAGCTCCACCTGCATGTGTGTCTCTGTGCTGGTCAAGTTGCTACCAGGATTTTACTGATAAAATTATGCATGGCATTCACAAACACATAAGTTGCGTATGGTATAGCTAATTTTCCATATAAGTACTATTTATGTCATAATGACCCATAAAATAATTCTACTGCTGATCCACACATGAACAAGGGGAGGAGGGAGTGATGGTGTTAGTTTACAATACAAGTTACTGTAATTGGTTTTTTTCTTTTAAAAAAGACCTGATGTCCTCCATCTTTTGCTTCAGTTTCACAGATTAACACTTTACTCCTGGAATTTAGATATAAAACAGATGTTAAATTCAGCAAAGACACAACTCTCACATTCTCACTCTCACTCTTCATTAAAATAGCCTAATTTTTACAGGAAACGTACACACCTGGCAACTCTACTCAGACCTTACTGCTGTAACACTTTATTAAAATGACAGTTGATCATTTGAACTCATCAAAAATATTGGTATTGAATAATTGAGTAGCGCTCTAACAGTGGCAGGGATATATCCTTCCCAAATCTACACCTATGCTATACCTTTAAGTTCCAATTTGAATCCCTACCCTGCTGACAAGTGCTGAAATGTGTGGAACCCTTGCCTGGCTCTGAATCTCAGTCGCAGATATACATTTAGTCCAGAATTCAAAACTCTGGTGTTGTACTTGTGAATAGCTGTTTGCCCAGTTGAAAAAATGGTTTTGGAATTATGAGAAAGTGCTTTATGAATGGCTACACTGTGGCATTATCCACATCAGTAACTAAATGCTTGCTTCTTGTCCCATGACATCGCCTTGGTTGTGTCCAACAATAACACTACATCGAAAAATAAAGCCTCCTTTTTCATTTCAATGAGGCCATTGTGTTGGCACAATAGATTAATTGTAATGTGAACATGTATTGAACATGTACATTGTAGTGATAAACACAGAATAAAATGATTGGTGCCATGCTTTCCTGTTGTAAAATTCTGTCTCAAAGTACTACCACTGTGAATTGTTTTGGTGTATGATAAGCCTTCAAACTCATAAATCTATTTGTCAAGCTGGACTTCCTGGATTCATCTTTTCACCAGAACCTGTAGTAACACACCTCCACCAACGTAGCCCCTTGTGTTTTGTTTAGTTTTGTTCACATAGTACTACTTTGGATCTGAATGGCTTTCAGTTCTTTTTGAGATACTGTGCTAACCAAGGCATGAACAGAAAAACAAACTCAGGGGCTGAAAACAATACCTCCTTGGGAGTGGTAAATATTTGACTCATGGGAGCAGGACTAAGAATGTAGCCAGCTGGCTCGTAAACACTGAACAAAAATATAAATGCAGCACTTTTGTTTTCACTCCCATTTTTCATGAGTTGAAATAAAAAATCTATGACTTTTTCTTCATACACAACAGGTATATCTGTGTTAGTGAGCACTTCTCCTTTGCCAAGATAATGCATCCACGTGACAGGTGTGGCACTGATTAAACGGTATGATTATTGCACAGTGCCTTGGGCTGCTCACTAAGATGGATTTAAACAAATTTGAGAACAAAATTTGAGAGAAATATTCAACTCGTGAAAAATGGGAGCAAAAACAAGTGTTGCGTTTATATTTTTGTTCAGTGTATATTAGAGCACCTCATCACGTTATTTCCCCATCAAAATATTTTCATTGAAACATGTATTTTCAATACCAACTCTCTGTAAAACTTATAGACTTATGCTAAGTGTATGCTGGCTACAGTAGCCAAAGCAGTCAAAATCACATCAGAGTGGCTGAAATGACACAAAGTAGGATAGGAGAGCTTTTTTAACCTAAATACTGGTTCCGACGCTGCTAAAAACTGATTCAAAATGTCAGTGTACCCCTTGAAGGACATAGTCCCTTTGTTGGGATTTAAATTCAAGTTGATATTCTCTGGAAAGAGTTGAAGTTAAAGGAAAATTATGTTAATTTTATACCTGGGTCTAATTCTCATGGTTGTGTCTGACTAATAGGTCATGCTAACCCTCCATGTCTGTTGTAGAAATGTGGGGAATGCAACATAGTAGTGTGCAGTGAAAGTAGATGTGTTCTAAACTACAGCTTCAGGACACTGACCAAGTAATAGAAAGTTACTCTTAATCTCTTTTGAAGTTTTTTTACATAGAGTTAAATGTTTCTCAACTTCCCATTGTTGCATGTTTGTTGCACCATTGATGTCCGAGCCTCCTTGTGTAACTTTTGTATCTTTGTAGTAGCTGCATGAAAAAAGAACTGTGATGAAAATTCATTCTAAGCTTTCGAGGTATTTTGCTCGTTTGCATTACACACACACACAAACAAACACACGAGCCCATTGTCCATCAGTCAGCTTTGTCCTTCTTCCTTGGTGTGACTTTACTTGCCACCACAGATCCCACTGCTCCGACACCCCCTGTGACCATGGAGACGCTCCCTTTGACCAATCCTGCACTGGCTGCCGGCACACTGGTCACAGCTGTCTTGGTGAACTCAAAACTTTTAGCTCCTACCCACGCAACACCCCCCAGGGTTGCACCAACAACATTTCGTGTCATGCTGAACAGGCCGCCACCCACTCTCCACATGACTCCTCCTTCTGGCTTTGGGTGGTCCTTATCTGTGTCTGAGACAGACAGAGATCGAGACAGACACAGAGAGACATAGACGAGAGAGAGAGAGAGAGAAAGAGGGTCAGAGACAGACAGAGAGGATTAGGGCCAAGTGTGTGTTTACTCTCAGAGATTCTGAGATTAAAGTCAGAATTCTGAGATTCTGAGCTTCTGAGAAGCTCAGGGGCTGGTTTCACAAAGATAGACTTTGACAATGGCTTAGATATAATCAATAGTCAGACTTCAGATAGATGTCTAAATTCATCTGTTGCACAAAGCAGTTTAGTCCTTGACTATCTTAAGCAGAACTACAGTACAATAAATTAAGACTTTTTTCAAAGTGAACAAAATGGCAGACCGACAGACCGCATCCAACCGCTCAACTCTGTTCACCCCAGCAGAAAATGTATGTATTTTGGAAGAATTCAACAGTTACAAGGACATTTTACTTGGAAAATTCAGCGAAGAGTGTAACAGAGTGTAAAACCTGATGTGGAAAAAAGTAGTAGCGACAGTAAACAGTGTTAATCCGACCGTTGACACGAGCATCAAGTACGTTCAAAAAAGATATAAAAACATGGTACAAGATGCGAAGAAAGAAATGTTCAAAAGAAGAAATCCTAAAACAGGAGGAGGACCACAGGAAAAGCTTAAAGACACTACAGAAATGGTTCTGAAGATCTACAGTGGCCAGTCGGCTCTGTTTTTGGGGGATAAACCGTGGATGGGAAAGCGGAGTATGTGGGGTCAACAGCGGTGCGACTCCGGGGGCTCCCCTGCCCACACCGCTCAGTCACAGCAGCCCACCGGGTCAAGAGGGAGAGACAGAGGCCCATGACAACAGAGAGGAGGACACGGGTAACATTAGTCCAACAATGTCTCTAGTGACTGATCAAAAAAAAAAAAGTTTTACTTTGTGATGGTGGTTTTGGTATGCTAATGTTGAGCCTGTAGCTAGCTAGCTAGCTAATGATTTAGCGTTAACGATACAGCCTACGAGAAAGCTACCGGCAAGTTACATGTCAACAAACGCTATAACGTGGGCTTCAAAATATAGTAGTGGTTTAGGTGTTTATTTTTCTTAGCGAGCCTGTCTTTGAATGAGACGGCAGAGGAGGAGAGGCAGGGAGCAGGAGAGAGGGAGCCAGGTGATCAGAGAGGGGATAGGACGGGAGATGGGGAGACAGAGTCAGCTGCAGCTGGTCCGAATGGAGAGGTCTTCCCTTCAGTGTCGGAGGGAACTATTGCAACTCTGTCCATGGTACTCAACAAACAACATTTCCAACCTGAAGAAAGAAAATTGCTGCTTGAAATCGAAGTCTCAAAGCTTCAGCAAGAAAAACTGAAGTTGGAGCCGCAGTTAAGTCGAAGAGTAAATACAGTATGTTGTGTACTTCGAATACCTTGATGTTTCTGTAATTGAGTTGCAAGTTTTAACATGAATTTACAGAGACTGCAGTGCTATATTTCTTTCTGTTATGTTATTTAAGTGATAAGTAATGAGTTTCATCTGTTAGTGCTCAACTGCTCATTATTATTTGGGTTTTAATTGAGTAATTATTTATTAATTCATCAGAATAATTTATTGAATGAACATTATATACGTATATATGTTAGTATATATGAAAGTTAAAATGTTTTCTTTTAACACCTGAGTTATAAAAAATAAACTGAGACAATTATATTTGTTACTTATTTAATTTCTTTATGTAACTGACAGGGGAGGCAGGCATCACAGTGGCTCAGTTTCATGTGATTTTTAGTGGTGATTTCAGGCAGAGAAAAGTCTGTCAACATACATCAGTCATACATATCGTACATGCTCCTCTGAATCTCCTTTGTCCTCTATAATTTCATTACAATATTCATCTCTGATATCTTCTCCTTCTGGGTCAGGAAGCCAGAGATCCCTTATGATTAATGAAGTAAACAATCTTGATTATAGTAAGTAAGTGGTCAAGTATTTCATATTTGAAATAGCTTGCAATTAAAATAGCCTGTTTTTGTCAGATACCTTGCCAAGATGATGTTGCAGACTCTGTCAGGTGCCAATCCGCAGTTCTCCATGAAGACAGTGAAAACGCCTCTTCAGTACTCCAAAGGCCCTCTTTACTGTGTTACGAGTCGAACCGTGAGCTGCATTGTAGTTCCTCTGTGCACGTGTGGTAGGGTTCAGGAAGGGAGTAAGGAGCCATGGTTTCAGAGGGTAACCAGAGTCCCCCAACAGGATTCCATCAATGGTGCCTTGCTCAAAGGTGAGGTAAAGTTGAGTTCTGCAATAATCGCAAGTCATGAATTGATCCGGCCCAACGGGCAACACAGCTGAGGAACTGGAGATCGGGATCACAGACAACTTGAATGTTTAGACTGTGATATCCTTTTCTGTTTACAAACAAATGTTCATCAATTGACAGCGCCTGGATTCTGACATGTGTCCCATCAATGGCTCCGACAACGTTGGGAAACCTTGCAATGCTGAAGAACCCACTCTTGATTTTATTTAGCTCAACAGCTTGGTTTGGAAACTGAGGGAGCTTATTTGAAAGTGCCCTCGATACCCTGTGTAGAACCCGTGACACTGAAGATTTGCTGAGACCCACAGTGTCACCAACAACATTTAGGAAACTTCCTGTTGCATAAAATCTCAACGCAGTGCAAACCTGTAGCAGAGCTGGAATGCTGTGGCTTCTGTGTGTAGCAGGGCTCAGTACCTCTGCTAATTCTTCAGTCAGGCTCAGGATAGTTTCCTTGGGCAAACAAAAATGACTGACGATGTCCTCACTGCTGTATATTTCCAGTGGGTTACTGCGGTCTCTGAAAACTCCTTCCCTTCTCATTGCTCTCTCCATAACAATGTTAGCAAACCACAAATTATGAGCCATGTTTTCCTCCTTTTTGTTGTTGGATGCTACAGGTGTCATTGATTGTTACCATGGTAACAATTGGCTTAAAATTAGTCAGTCTTTATTTTTGTGAAATGGTCTAACTTGCATTAGACTAATTTATGAGAGAAATTAAGACTGGCCTAACACTACAGACCAGTCTAAAATATCTTTGTGAAACCAGCCCCAGAATTCAAAAAACAATTTCACATGTGGCCCTAATCCTCTTCCGTACAGAACATTAATATAGCAGCAAACAACTATTTGCTATGTAAAGATATAGTGGGGTAATGGCAGAATGAAGTCACACTCCCTCTGTGTGTGTTGTAATCTGAGCTTCTCTGTTGTTTGTTTTGGTAGCCAGGACGGCACATGTTAGTGCATGTAAGTCCACACCGCGTTTATAAAGAGACTAAGAGAGCAACCTCCCACACAGCATTGGAAAAGCGAGATGGCAGAGTGCAGTTCAAAGCTTTCAGCTGAAGGCATTCACAACCATCAAACTTTAGCTACCTAAAGCATATTTTACTTGATGTTTTAGGTAGCTAGCGTTAGCAGGATAGCTAGCAAGCTAATAGCTCCTAGCGAGCAACAGCAGGCACCGACTGTGTCTGTGTGTGTGTCTGTGTTCAGTTCAGCCTCTGACTAAACTCAGCACTCATCAGAGACTCCAGGTCTTTCTGTTATTTTCCTCCAGTCAGCAGTCAATATGGACGAAGAGAGACTAATTACATGATAACACCCCACAGTGGAGGTCAGCACCTCCGCGGCCTGCTGCTGCAGACAGGTTGAGAAGCAAGAGTGAAGATAAATCCACTTCCCACGCAGAGCAGCTGTCTGTCCGCAAGCAGGGGCTCTGTCCCTCTGCTGGTCCACTCCGCCCAGTCCTCCCCGCACAACACTCTGCAAAGCCCTGCGATACGCGCACATTTTTTGCTCAAGTTGAATATTTACTATTACTATTTATTTATAGACTATTTATAGATAGTTTCTGAAGTTTGTTTTTGTTTCTGTTGAGTTTGAATGACGTGTGTCCATTTGTGCCCATTTGTTTTGGCCTGAGATGCTGTGCTCTAGTGCGACATCTACTGGTTCTGAATGTCGTATATATCACCTTTAAAGTAAAGAGCTGCGTATCTGAAAAGGGATGCATACACATATTCTCCATGGATGTATTCAGTGTTGGGGTGTAGTGAACTACATGTAATTAAACTAGTAGTTTAACTACATTTTGCAGTAGCTTTCTGGTAGTTCAACTACATCTAAATTTGCATAGTGATAGTTAAATTACTTTTTTTGCTATTTTTTGTGTAGTTAACAACTGAAACTACAAACAATTTGGGGCCATAACGGGAAAGGAATGATTTCTTTATTTTCATTTTACCATTGTTTCTCTACTGTAATGTAAAAATACAACATTTCTTGCAATTTTGTCCCAGATGGGATTGTTTTGTTTAGGACGGGTTTGGGTCTCAGGGGTAGCCAAGGAAGTTGGATTGTCAGCTCACCTGTGAAAAATATTTGGCTATAGTTTTTAATGTTTTTAATCTGAATTTGTAAAAGTAAACTTTAATATATTAGGTTTCAATTAGTCATAAGTATTGATTATTTCTATCTATTAACAAATGTTCAGAGAAGTTGTTGCATGCTATTTTAGAAGTTACCTGGCTAACTGAGTAATCCTGCTTGTGGGAAGTGTCTGACTGATGGACATTGTATACAAAACCAAAGCTGACATTCCTTGCGTTTTCCCATGAATAATGGGGTATTTTATTTTTTTGGCTTATGTATGACCTGTGAACAAGTGTGCACTTTTTGCAATAAACTCAATTGAGTGGCATTTTTTGCTGGCATGTGACTTTTTTGTATTATATTTTGTTATAATTTCGTATCACATGTATATTGTCAATTTGATAATATTTTTACAAAGTAGTTTGAACTACTTCTTAGGAGCTTTAGTTAACCAAACTAGATTTCTCCCTAGGGTAGCTTTGCTGTAGTTCAACTTCTTCCCGTGTGAAGTAATTGGTCGCTTGCAAAGATGTGCTTTCAAAGTAGCTTCCCGAACACTGGATGTATTAAGAGAGCTGGATAAGGCACTGCTACTAAGCCAATTTGTCCCAGTGGCCACTCACAGTACTGCAACAACAAGATCCCCTGCTACCCAAAAAGCATGTTTTCCCATCGAGCACGATCTTTTAAAGGAAACGCCTGTAAACCATTTGACACCATTTTGGTGTCCAGTATCCAGTTATTATAATACATCCATCATGTTCTCACTCTCCCATACACCAGCG
The DNA here is from genome assembly GCA_003416845.1 of Oplegnathus fasciatus. NCBI lineage: Eukaryota > Metazoa > Chordata > Actinopteri > Centrarchiformes > Oplegnathidae > Oplegnathus > Oplegnathus fasciatus. The sequence goes on along the minus strand of NTHP01000824.1, from coordinate 84,904 downwards.
TAGAACACCTCTCCACCACACCCACAGACTCATATACACATACTCACACAGCTAACAGTCAATCAAAAAATGAGAATGAACAATCCATCCTCCTGCAGTGTACACAGAACTCCTCCTATCCCCCATACAACTAAGATGGACTCCAGATTGCCATATACTTTATAAAAATCCTGTTAAATTCTGAGATGAGCAGCCAGCAGCCCCTTCATGCACTAGAAAATATAGCAGGATTGACATTCAGGGAGGGAAAACCTTGCTCACAGTCATCATCCCATTGGTCAGTTAGTGCACGATCTTCAGCAGGAGGACCTAATGTTTGTGATCTCGGATCAAAAATAGTCGATTTTTGTCAGCAGACAAAAAATAATTCTTGCAAGTTTCATTAAATGGCCCAAACGGACACAGTCAGCCTCACACAGCTGCAACTGGAAACTGGCAGCTAACACAGTCTACACCCATACAGCAGCTTGTGCACCGTTTGCAGCCTGAAGGCCAAACAGAATCCTGGAGGAGATGTAGGCCCTGTCCTCCCACTGCACACAACCAGTGCTGACCAGACCAAAAAAAGTCCACTAAGCTGCTTTATGTCCTCAAACAGGCCAGGTGGTAGTGTAAGTGCAACCAGTCTGTGCCAAAGAACTGAGGTGACTAGGTTACAGACTACCAAAACCCTTCCCCAGTTATTTTAACAGGGGAAGCAGCCTTTCCACCTAGACAAGATGGCACACACCTTCTCCATGGCACACCCTCCCAATTCTGTTTCTGCAAGTCATCAGTGCTCAGGAAAAATCCGAGGACCTTCATCGCCCTCCTGTCCTAGCTGAGACCTCAGTAAACTGTGAGCTGCCCCTGAGGTCATCTGTCCTACTGCAGTGGTGAGCTCCTCCAGTGTTAGCTCAGAGTCCAAGCTGAAAATTCTGGTTATAACTGGTGATACTGATGGCAAAGTGGAGAATTATATTTAGATTCCCTAGAGCTGTGCTCTTGGACCTATGTGCTGAAATGGGGACAGCTTTAGACAGACCGACCTGACAGAACCGTACGCCATCCTGGTAAAAATACAAGTACTGTACTGACTACTCTGGGATTTGGCAACTGGCTGTTCTCAAACAGAATTAGCTGACAGGTAGTGTGTTTAATATGAACAGCAATATATAATCTTTACTTTTCTGCTTAAAGCCCCTTTTGTCAATAATACAATTATTCTGTTAAGTTCGATCCAAGGTCTGGGATATCGCAGCCATTCGTGAATTCAATAATGCCTGCCGTTTGTAAGACATCATTAAAATGACTAGTCGGGATATCAAGTTTCCTTACACTGTGGAAAGACAGGCCAACATCAAAACGCAGCAATTTGCAGCAATGTCCGGTTTCCCAAATGTAATCGACGCAATTGACCACAACACATAATAAGGGCACTATCTGAAATAAGTTTGTTTCAAAAGCATTATCATTCGATTAATGTCCAAGATGTATGTGATGCTATAATCCTAACAAATGTAGTGGCATGATGGCCTGGCTCAACACATGACTCTTTTACTGTATTCTGACATATCATAGTGTATGGAACAGACTACAGTTGGGTGCTCTGCGTGATGGGTGGCTTCTTGGTAACTTAATGGTTAGCTCATTGTGGACATTCTTACCATTCAAACCTGATGTATCATTAATCTCAGTTATAACTTGAAGGTTATAGTAGCTCCTCACCCCCTTTGCAACAGAGGAAAGGAACAATAATGATGCCCACACTCGTGCACGTTCAGTTGTGGAGTGCATCATCGGGCTGCTGAAAAGCCGATGGCGGTGTTTGGATGCCTCAGGTGGCAGGCTTTTATACCACCCAGAAAAAGTCTGTCGAATTATTAGGGCGTGTGTGTACTGTGTTGCATAATATGTCACAGAAGATTATCCTTCTCGCTCCTGGCCTCCCTTTACCCCAGTCTGAAGATCCTTACCTACAACAACAACATTAACTGACAGCAAAGATCCGTAAGCATATAATGCAGCATTTGTAAAGAAGACAACAACGCAAAGGTTCATTTTTTAACAAGATCTTTTAATGTTGATATTTCACCCAGAACTTACCTTACTTGTTTTAATTAATCTGCTATGCTATTAATTGCATGGAGGGTGTCTCTTTGTGTTTGAAGGACGGCATCTGTCAGGACATGGTCACTGCCAGGGGCAACGGTTGTGCCCTTCCCCCACAAGTAGCAGACACGTTCTGGCAGTGGTATGCAATGCATTTCTTTGCCTCCATCTTAAGGTCTAACCCTTTTTTTCTTAATTTCGGTATCGTCCTACTTGTGGAACTCACTGCATATACCGCAGCAGCAACATGTTGCCACACAACAAACTTTCTTTTGTGTGTGACACTACTGCTGGGGCCACCAAACAACATATTTTTCCTGACCTCCACCTCACCCACAAGTTGGTTTCTGTTTCTGTGAAATTTTTGGTCTTCCGCTCATAAACTTCTGCTCATATACGTACACAGCATATAGCCACCACTGGCTCAAAGAATCAAATTCCCCCTCTTTGGATCTCCAGTAGGCCCAAAAGAGTCAAAACTGACAAAATGTTCTATCCTGCAAAGGGTTAGAAATGCAGTTGAAAAGGCAACTGAGTGGATCCTATATGCAAATACTCTTGAAATGAAAAAAATGCGCTTAACTGTAACTATAACCCAGGTGTATTGTCTAACATTAGAAAAGGTCTACTTTCTTTAACAAAGAAAAGACAGACACAGACAGGTTTTCTGTTTTGTAGTCTCCAAGCCCAAACTCAGATTTCGTTAGACTTCAAAGCTTCTCTAGAGCCACAGAAGACATTATACAACTGTTTTCACAGGCTGAGTATTGCTCCTCATGACAAGTAAACTGAGCTTCATGTGTAAAGTTTTGTGGAGTATTGTTGGAGACAAAGAATAGGCGCTAGTAAGGATTTTATGTAGGTATCTTAATGAAAAAGGCTTAATGCCCAGAAAATACACACTACATAAAGTCATGATATGAGACAGTCCGATACAATAAATGGCGGCCTGCTACTAAAACTTGAGAAGACCAAGAAGAAGGGCTAGGTATTGCCAGTGCAGGTCTACTGGCATATGCCACTTATAAACTGAATGACAATCATGCTGAAGTGACAGACAACACTTTCCACCGGCAGCTGCCTTATAAAACTTTTACTTAATCCTTCTCTGCTGGAGTATATTAACTTAACATAACATAACATTTACAACTTTCAAACAGGCATTTGTGAATCCAGTTTTTATTTGTGAATCAAAAAGGCATTTGTGGATCTCAATTCTACACTTGTGGATTTGAATTTGACACACACAGAGTTTTGAGACAAACTTTCCGCCAGTCCAAACGAAAATCCACCTGAATCACTCGGCCGTTTTCGGATAGCACGTAATGACCTGCTGACGACGTGTCCGCATTTCAAAGTAAGAGCACGCAGTCTTTCTATGAGCTGTTTTGACACATGATACTTGAGCATAACTGCCATTGCGAATTGTTTCGGTTGTCAGTGTGTAACAGCAACAGCCAATCGAGTGGGACATGACACTGGGTGCGCGCCAGTCGGTCGGAAAACACTTCTCCATATAGGCTTACAACTTTTATAGTAAATATCCAGTCAAAATTAACTAGATGAATAATAACATTGTTCATGTTACACTCATGAATTGAGTTATAGACTCAGTGTCATATTTTAGAAAAGATGTTTATTCTGAAAGAATAAATGAAAAATATAAGAGATGAGTTGGCTAGCTCTCAGTGGCTGTACAGGACTAATGAAGATAACTGCCAACTATAGAAAATACCAATTATGCTGAAAACAACAAATGAACTGAATGACTACAATAAATGCAATGGTAAGTAAAACAAATGACACAAGTTATCTCTTTACAGGCTGGATGGGTATGAATTCTGGTCTACTGACAATGTATCTTAATCATATTTACAATGTATAAAATTCTGCACCCTGCTTTCGTTTCCCCACATGAATGTTTACTGTTGCCGTGGCAACAGATGCCGGTTTAGTAGCTAACGATAGCTTTGCTACATATTAACAATGAACAATAAAATTACAATACAACATTTCTAAACAAAAACAACTATTAACATCAACAGATATATATATATATAGATATATATATATAGATATATTTGTTAATTTTACTTTTTATTGGCAACCAGAGGACATACAAAGGACAGTAACAAATACTTCACGCCTGTTTTGACAATTTTATATTACAACAAAATGAAGAGCTTAAGGGAATGAAACAAGCAAGTAAGCAGGTAAAAAAAAAAAAAACAAGGAAAACATCCAGGTTCAAATCAATTAGATTTATCATCAAGACAGCCATCCCTGTTATCCAGGAAAACTTTAACTTCACTTTTCCTTTACAGTGTCAAAATCACACTTTGACCAATTGGATCATAAACGAAGAAAAAAGAAGAAAAGAAAAATAAACAAATAAATGAAATAACAGTGGAAGTATGAAAAATTACAGTTTTACTTGTTACTTGCTATACTGTTTGTTAGCTTTACCTAACATTTCTCACCTTTAAGTGTATATTAAAGGGGGTCGGGATTTAGGGACAAATCACACATACCTACGCAATATCCCAGAAACATAATACAATTTCCAGATGAAAATGTATCAGGTTCCTTCCCCATTGGCCATATTTCGCAGGGATCAATTTCTGGTACCAAACAGAACTATGTACAGCACAAGTCAACTGGGTGGAAAGGTAAATTATGCACGTGTCTCGTGTCTTGTCTTTGGGGTCTGATAAACTCAATCCACCTTGACCATATATTGGTAGATTTATCTTGGTGTGTTCTGAGGGAATATGTCAGTTTCTCCATTGTATATATTTGATGCACTATGTCTATCCAGTCCTCAATCAAGGGAGCTTGGGGCTTTAGCCACTTACGAGTTATGGCTTTTTTACATGCAGCCAGCAGAATTATCATAAGGGTTCTATCTGTGGAGTTTACCTCTTGTGGGATATTGCGTAGGTATAGAACATCGAATCTGGGAGGAATAGTGGTTCTGAATACCTCCTCTAGGGTCTGATGGTTATTCTTCCAGTAAGTGGCCAAGACAGGGCAGGACCAAAATATATGGTAGTGATTCCCATTGTTGGCCTGGTATTGCCTCCAACAATCCGAATTAGTAGTGCTGTGTCGCTTCTGCTGAGGCATAATGAAGAATCAAATCAAACTCTTCCAACAAAATTCTCTCCAAATGAAGGAACTTGCAGTTCCACTGTATTTGGCAGATCATATGCCACTCCTCCACAGAGAGAACCCTATTACTTTCCCTGTCCCATTTCTCTTTAATATATAATGCCTCTTCTGATTTTCTATTTAAGAAACAGTTGTATATCCTGGAAATAATTTTAGTATTCAGAGTTATAGGCGGACATAAAGACTTTCATTACTCCATCCTCTAGGTTTGCCAAATTAATGTCTTTTATGATTGTTCTAAAATAGTGCCGCATTTGGAGGAATCTGTAGAAGTCTTGCTGTTCAAAGTTATATTCTTCCCTCACAGTCTGAAAACTCTTTAGTGTCCCCTTATGTATCAGAGTACAATAAGCTGTAACACCTTTCCTTGCCCATATACTAAATCTTTTGTCACTCAAATTGGGGGAAAAATCACTATCGAAGGCACACCACCTTAATAGTTTTGATATTCTCTGTATATTGCACAGTTTCTGAGTTTCCTTCCAAATCTCCAGGGACAAGTTAATAAATGGATTCGCTCTGTCCAAGAGATGTTTGACTAGTGTTTCATCGGAAACAATTGCTCGAAGTGGGATCCCATCAGTCATTGCCAGCTCTAGCTCCCTCCACCTAGTAAAATAACCAGGGTTACACTAGCACATGAGAGGCCTCAGCTGGGCTGCATAATAATACTCTAACAAGCATGGACGCCCCATTCCCCTGTGGTCTTTTTTGAGTTGCAGGGTTTTATATTTAATTCTTGGCTTTCTGCCATTCCATATATACCTGGATACATCCTTGTCTACATCCCCCCTGTAGTGTAAGTGGGACAGTAAGGTCTCCATTTACTTAATTTAATTCCGGCTGTTGGTTTGTCATATAATGTTTGAACCATTTTTATGAAATCCTCATGAAATCCAAATTTATATAGAACTTTATATAAAAATTTCCAGCTAACTGCATCAAACGCCTTTTGGGTATCCAGGCTAATTCGGGCTTATTCTATCTTATTCTCTGTAACATATCGTATTATATGTAATGTTCTTCTAATGTTATCCAGCATTTGTCTTTGCTTAATAAAACCAGTTTTATCAATGTGGATAAGATCTGGCAGGCAATTTCAAGTCTCCTTGCTACAATAGATGTGGACCCTCGATAATCTACATTCAGTACACTTATAGGTCTCAAATTATCACATTCTTGTCTGTTCTTGCCCTCCTTAGGAATAAGGGAAATGACTGCCTCTCTCCATGAGGGGGGCATTTCTAGTTTTTTAAGTACCCAATTATAGACCCTCATTAACATAGGTGCTAACTTATCCCTCAGCACCTTGTACCATTCAGAGGTGAAACCATCCGCGCCAGGGGAGCTACCTGTCTTCAGTCTTGCAGTAGCCAGATTAATTTCTTCAAGTGTCACCTCAGCTCTGAGAATATTATTTTGGGTTTCTTTAACTGCTGGTAGATGGAGTGAGTGTAAAAAAGAGTCTGTGAGTCATTGTCTAACTGTTGTTGAAAATACAGTTTTTGATAGAATGACAGCAGACACTGTTGAATCTTCTCCTGTTTATGCTCAGTCTCCTTAGTCTCAGGGTTTTTTATTTTGTAGAGAGTGCTGTCTGCTTGGTTTTTCTTTAATTTATAAGCTAATAATCTAGATGCTTTGCCACTGACTTCCTAATATTTCTGTTTGAGAAAAACAAGTTTCTTTTGTATTTCTTGTGTGTATATTTCATCAATCTCATTTTTAACTATTTTAATTTCTTGTTCAATATTTAGGTCTATATTGTCTTTATGTTCTCTTTGTAGCTGCTTTTGTTTTAATTGTAAGTTATTTAATCTTTCCTGTCTTCATTTTTTTATGCGGGCTGTACGTGCAATAATACTTCCCCTCATGACTCCCTTGAATGCATCCCATCGCATGGGCGGTTCCACCTTCCCTGTATCATTTAACTCCAAATAGGCTTGAAGGTAATCACAGTGCCTTCCAACTTTCCTTTAATCAGCACATATCTCCCTTCCCTGTCTTTTTTTTTTGCAGTGTATGCTCATAAGTGAGAGCACTATTTATTAGGATCGCTACCCCTCTTTTGTTGCCAGATTTATGTGATGACTAATAGACATATTTAAACCTCAATCTACCTAGTTTTGTGTGTTCAGTTTCATTTAAATGGGTTTCCTGTAGGAAAGCAATATGTTTTTTCTTTTTTTAATTTGGATAGTATCTTGTCCCTTTTTACTGGATCATGCATCCCATTTACATTAAAGGAAGTCATTTTTATCTTTTGCATATTCTGCATTTACCCCTTTTCAGTCCTGTTTTCTTAGTTTTATGCATTGAAACCTTTGACCATTCCTCCGCTTTAACAAGGAACTGTGATGAACAAAAAAAAGAACAATTAAACAAATAACATTTCAATTTCAATTCTTGAGGCTTCCAAACACCAGGTCTTAACCATGACCTTGATAGAGCCAGTTAAGTCTTGCTCTGAGAGAAAGCCTTTGTCGAAAGCAAAGGGCCCTCGCCGATGTTGTTGGCAGTTATGGAATACAGCCCTATCCATGTTTTAACCTCTCTCCCCCTCAACCTTGCAACTCCACAAGTTTTTTGATCTCCTCCTCTCCCAAGTATAAGTTGGCAACAATATAACATTACATATCTTTTACAAAAATGAATTGAAATGACCACACCTAGTCAGGTGGAGTCACCACAGATGATTCAGGTGTGTCACATGTCAGACTCACTCACCCCCTCTCAATCAGCGACTATTGCGTCCTCCCGTAGAGCCTCCACGTCTTAAATGAGACTGTGAGTCATCATCCCTCCTCTGCGTGGGCCACTTAGTTCTTTATCTAGCCTTTCGTCTTCAGAGATGGATGTTTTAATTCCCAGTGGCAGTAGTCCTTCTGCTGCTTCCAATGCAGAGCTGTATGTTTTGATACCCTCCCTTAGGTGGACCTTCAGTTTAGCTGCATACGGAGTTTGGAACTGGATACTTCTCTCCCTCAGTTGTTTCTTGATCTCGGCGTACTTGCGTCTTTTCTTTTGTAGGGCCGGTGAGTAGTCGTGATCCATGTAGATCCTCTTCCCCTTGTGCTGCAGATTTTTCATGCCCCAGGCTTTGGCCAACACCTGTTGCTTATGCTGGCGGTTGACAAATTTCACAACGAGAGACCTCGGAGGGGCATTCTCATCAGCTGGTCTCTGCTGAAGGGACCTGTGGGCTCGTTCTAGCTGAAGGGGGAAATCCAACGGTATATCCAATAGCTCCCTCAGAAATTTCTCAGTCCACTGCACCATGTCCTCCAACTCTGAGCCTTCAGTAACACCATAATTCACAAGTTGTTCCTCCTTGAGTAATTCTCTAGCTTTTCGCATCTTTCCTCAAGTTGCCTCCCACGTCGCAGCAGGTAGCCTAGCAGGCGAGTAGAGCGGGCGGATCCTTCCTCCACCTGGTTAATCTGGCTCTCCGCATGGGTCAGACGTTCCCCCATTTTCTCGACGGATTGTTCCAGGGAGGTCATAGCGTTAGCATTAGCCTCTCCGGGTTTACACTGTTGGAAGTTCGATTTGATGGCTTTGTTTTTTCCGTCGGATGACTTCGTTTTTTCCTCTGAGTTTTTGCTGTAGTGACTCATTCTAGCATTAAAAGTCAAATTTACGCCACTCTTGAATCTGTAATTTTATGGAAGATAATGGAATTGGGTTCGGGTAGGTCGCCACTTCACCGACAAGCAGTAGCCATGTCAGCTGCCAGAACTGGAAGCCACAGATATTTTTTTTATTTGTTTGTGTAATTGCAGATTCGTTTTATATTTCCAAAATATTTTTGTGTTTTATATTTACAGATCACACATTTACACATGGATTGTCGATCTGTTCACACAAATAATACTGAGACAAATCTAACTCCATAAAAGAGAGACCAGCAACACTGGCTGCAGCATGATGCTCCACCAATTAAGAGCAGCAATACGTGCCATTTTTCCTGTACCTCACAGTTCACACTCTCTTAGATGATGATGCATCACGTGTTCAGAGCTAATAGGGGGCCAGCTTGGATCCACTCTGGTATTACACATATTGACACACATACCTGAGACCATCAATGGGACAATGGGAATAGAATAGCCTGACTTGGGTCCCAGGTCGAGTCTTGGAACTGAGTGGATCCCTGAACATCTCTAGTTCTTGAGAACTAATGTATGGGTGTGGTTCCTCACCATGTGGGTGTTCGTTTTGGAGGTAAGGAGGAACTTCCTCCTGTTCTCTGTCCTCACAGCCATGGTGGTTGTTGCAGCCAACAGGAGCTGAGCTGTTCTCCTCCTCCACCTCCTGATGTGAAGTCAGCACCTGAAAGACAGCATGAACTGTCGATATTACTGTCGAGAGTGCCAATAGTTCTACACAGAAAAGCAGAGCCATTTACTGAAGAAGAAATAGTCCCAAAGGGGCTGTCCACAGCAAGGTGTATGGATATTCCTGAGTGACACTGTTAGTTGAAAAAGACACTGCTGTTGAGTTTTTCATTAACTTGGGAAACATAATTCTGCAAAACAATAACATGTTAAATATCATCACAATAGTTTCAGTTTAGTTTTAAGTTTTTTCCCACATTTTTGACACAAAGAACACATATTTCATAGCAACACACTCACCAGAGTCCACGCTCTCTCACACACAAAATCTAGGCAATAGGAATCACCCTTTGAGTGAGTAGCTGGAGTTTAAGTCCTGCTTCTCATGTTAATTTCTATTAACTGACCTGTCTGATCTAGGAGTGATGTTCTCAAAGTTCAACTGCAATTAAATTCCTTTTTTTTTTGTTCGCTACAGCATACACATCCATCAAATATGTTATTTCCCTCAAAGAAGACTTTTAGGAACAATAAGAAAATTATTTATTACATAAAATTTATTTATTTCATGTTTTTTGGTTTAAATCTTCCTAATTATCTTTTTTAATCAACACACTTGCTTGCACCCGTGTGAGTGCTCATGATTCTTTGAACATATAGCACACATAACACGTGTGTTATAGACGGGTGTCCCATTTACAGACAATCAGGGATGTGCGCCGCAAGGAGGTAGAAAACTCATTGCCACAATGTCATGATAGCTCATGTATGAACACTTTCTGTATGGGATGTGGCAGTTCATACTGGAATTTCCAAACCTTTTAACACACGTGAGTCATGTGCTACATGCTGAATATTTCAGACGTATGACTGAATATTTCACACGTGTGACTGAATATTTCAGATAGGAGGTTTGGGGTCTGTTTCCTGCATGGGATGTTTATCTATTAATTTATTTTAGAAAAGCGCTTTGATTTCAGAGCAAATTTTCTTCACATTAGCCTAGCAAGGATGTAGCAGAGCTAGCAGAGGCAGTGGAGATAAGAAAGAGGTAAGGAAAGTGTAAATAGACGGGTGTCCCATTTACAAACCATCAGGGATGCATGCCACATGGAGGTAGATAGATATATAGCTTATGTATGGACATTTTCTGTAATTTTTTGTAGAATTTCCAAAACCTTTTTTACCACACGCCACACTTTGTGTAGTCTGTGATAACGTGTTAAGCAGACAAAGTTAGCTCTTTGTCACTGTAGCAATAATGGCTTAAAGGATATGATAATTACGATAATTCATAATTTATACAAAATTGAAGTGGAGTGATGGAACTTGACTTCGGCTATCAGAAATAATCAGTATTTATAGTAAATATCAGAATTTAACTTAAATTCAATTCACCTTGGGGCACCACCCTTGAAAAAGGGAAAAAGATTAATTAATTAATTCATTTGGTCTCAGTCTGAAGGTTGCTACGGAGTCCTTGACTTGTGACTTGTGAACCTCAGTGAACCCCAATATCACAGGAAAAGTAAAGTTTCACCTGGTGGTTCAGATGGCCAGGATAGAAGTTGCTCTGGAGGCGAAGGAGAAGCGGGCCGGCTCTCGGGCCTTCACAGACACGTTCCGTCCCAAGTGGATATGCGTCTCTCCTCGGGAATTTTTGGGTGGGCTCTCCATCCCACGCGGCAACTTCGGTGTAAGTCAGTGGTTTCTTTCTCAACAGGCAGCAGGCTGATAAAATCTTCACCCACCCCCACTTCGGTGTGCTGGAGATGTGGTGGCGGTGTTTGCCAGAGTTGCGACCAACTTTCTCTGTTGGTCGCACCAGCACATGATTTGGTCGCATGTTTTTTTTTTATTTATTTTTTTTTTAGCAGAAAAGCAGATGTTTACATTTTCCCAGGCAAAGTTTGGAAGTGAATAGTATGTTAGCCAGTTAAAGGAAGCAGGAGTAGATTTTTCTTTAGAGAATTTTATTTAAAAACCGATTCTGAATTGACCCTCTTCCTCCTAGACCGGTATGTAATATCTAGCTGCCGTCTGCTCTCCTCCAGGCGAAGTAGTCTCCTAGCGGGGAGTGAGGCGGAGGGAACATGTAATCTACCATTGTATGACCGGTACTAAAGCAAAGTTTACTTTGTTTCATCATCATCATATTACAGTTATTAATCTTACAGAGCCACAAATAGATACATTACCTCATTGCTATGCATCCTGCCAACAGCTGTGTTTAAAAAAGAAAAATAGTCGTTTCCAAAACAAATGCACGTAGCCAGATCAAGATCTTTATGACACACGGCGGTGGTGAAACACTACTGCTTTAGTCCACAGGGACCTACAAAATAAACACAAAATGAAAGTTACATGTAGTTGCTTTAAATAATCTGCTATAGTCTGCTTCATTTTGGGAACACACTAACAACTAAGTGGATTGTTGCCAGATTTGGCATATTTGGCAGCTTTGACGTTGTTGTCAGATTCGGCCACTCGCACAAATGCGACCACATAAAATTTTAACTCACACCAACTCAAAAACGGTCGCATATGCGACAATTTTGGTCGCAGTCTAGAGCCCTGTAATAGACGTCTTAGTATACCATTGCAACCTCAATGTAGTACAAAATAGTTTTTCCCGCAGGATTTTGTCAGACTGTGGTGGGTGGACCTTGGACCCTTGGGGGGTCAGGGGGCATGCCCCCCTGTAAGAAAATTTTGCACGTTTTAAAGTTAAATGCATCAATCTGGTGCATTTTGAGAGCAAAGAAAGGCTAGATCTATGAAGAACTGTGTGCTCTAGTAAGTAAACAATTTAATCAGTTTAATGAGTATATCAGTAAAATATTATAATATTAAATAAAAAGTATAATGTTAATATAAAAGTATAATGTTAGTATGATAATATATTAATTATGTTAGTATATTCATATATAAGTTGGCCTTTATGTTTGTTCTCTTGTTGTTTGTCCATCTTGTTCCACTTTTTATCCAACACCTAACAGAGGTGGGGAAGGGGCAGGGCCCAGGTAGGCTGGACTGGACCAACAGTGGGAGAGAGAGGCTGACAGATGTAATATCCACCGCCCAGGTCAGTCAGCCACACAGCACTTGGTTGTTTGTATTTAAATGGGGGTTGGGCTATTTAAAAAGATGTACAGCATATTTTGCGTTGCATCAGCCCCAATTGTCAAGCAGCCCACCGGGAAAACTCCTGGTGCTCCTGATGGCCGGTCTGACTATACGTTTGTGTACCAAATACATCGAATAGACACTGACAGAAAACAGCAGTTAATTTTTTGATCAAAATTATTGCTAGAGACAATTCAGTAGTCGCTAGATATTGGTAGTCCCTACTAGATGTCCCTACTGTCCCTACCAAATTCTACGCCCCTTGACCGGTGCACTTCCATTGATACCTCCATATTGTTGTCCATTCTTCCTCAGTCATCCTTCCTGCTCCCATTTTGTCTTAACATATGAAGTTGAATGTTTTTTAAGATTTGACAGAGGGGAAAGGACTGTTAGGGCACTTATTCATATCATGTGTGTTGTTCATAGATGCATTCCTGCAGTGTGAGTATTTGGAGAGGGACACATGATGTGTTGTTTTGTATGAAATAATTCCACCATCAATATCTGAATTATATGCTTTTTTAAACAGTTCTATCAAATATGTACTTGTCTTGGTTATATTTTTCACCTTACCTTGTTCATTCTCAAAGAATAATATAACCAGTCCACTCAGCCTCTCTGTCCCACTATAACCACTCTACTCAACCTCTCTGATTCCACTATAACCAGTCCACTCGGTCTCTCTGTCCCACTATAACCAGTACATCAGCCTCTCTGTCCCCACTATAACCAGTCCACTCTGTCCCACTGCAACCAGTCCACTCAGCCTCTCTGTAGTCACATCAGGGATTACTGGCACAAACAGCAGAAAGGCCTCACACACCTCACTGAAGGTAAAAGTTCCTCAGTGAACGCAGAAGTCACCTGGAGGATCCACCGTGAGCATATTAGCATTTAGCATGTTAGCCAGACCCAGCATGCCTTTAACTATGCCGAGGTATAATAATGTTAACCTTAACCCATAATGACGTCATCCTTAATTTTATAGCACTGTTGTGTATTTTTGTACTGTCCCGCACCCCCCACACCCCTCCGACACTCAGCCAGTGAATGTGCACATTATACACGTATGTTTTCCAGCCTGTCAGCAGACTGCAGAGCGTTACCTCTCTAGAGCTCCATGAACTACACAAAAAACGACTTTATAACGAAAGTAAATGTAATTACTTACTTTTAAATGTAATTAATTAATTTCTCACACACAAACAAGTGATTCTGTCTCACACACATGCTTTGCAAAGCTGTACAGCACAGGTGCTCTCCGGTCATTTCATTCATCGCACAGACCGATTTTTTTGTAGCACATTCTACATACATAGATGGGTGACAAATTAAAGGAAAAACCTGAATAAATGAAGGGAAAATATAAAAAATGCAGATGCTTCCATATAGGTGAGAAGAATTTTCCTGGCATGGTTTGGGTCCACTTGTCCCCTTAGGGGGAAGGGTCAATGCAAATAAACAGACAGTTATTCTGAGTGATCACCTTTATACTTAAACATTTCTATCCTGATGGGAGTGGTCTCTTCCAGGACGACAATGCCCCCATCCCATAGGGCACGAGGGGTCACTGAATAGTTTAATGAGTATGAAAATGATGTGAATCATATGTTATGGCCTTATGGCAGTCACCAGATCTCAACCCAATTGAACACCTATGGGAGATTTTGGACCGACATGTTAAGACAGCGCTCTCCACCACCATCATCAAAACACCAAATGAGGAAACAATATTTTGTGGAAAAAATTGAAAACCAGACAGTTGTGCTCTTTAGCCTAGAAAGCTGCAAAAGTTATTCCTTTATCCAAAAACGAGAAGGAAACATTAACAGGTGCCAATAGTTGCCGCTCAGTCTGCTTTAGCCGTGCCAAGTCAAGCTGTGATTACATGCAACACCACTACAGCCTCACAGCAGGGGATAGCCAAGCTGAGTCACACTGCTGTGGTCTTGCTCTCAGTACTTTTGTAGCTTCTACCTGAGTCTCTGTGGTAATGGCGAATCTCAGTACCAAGATGGCGGAGTGCACAGATGCGGCAGCCAGGTGTTCCCTCAAACTTTGATACATTTTTCTTTTTATTGTTACTTTTCGCTTTTATTACTGAACCATGTATTATCTATGACAGAAAAACACTCATCAACATCAGAAAAGGAAGCACAGGGATTGGATTGAGTGCAGCCGACCTTGAGACTGCCTACAACCTCTTCCGACCACCCAGCTGGACCAAACGCCACCCCAAGCGGTGTAACCGCCCAAGGAAGAGGGGGAAGCAAGCCAGGATAAGACCTAAGCCACTGCCCAGCCTACTCCTGGATAATGTCCAGTCACAGGAAAATAAAAGGGACGAAATAAGACTCAGGCTAAACCAGCAACGGAAAATCAGAGACTGTTGTGCCCACATCTTTACGGAGACCTGGCTCCACCACAACTTCCCAGATCAAGCAATTGCACTCGACGGGCAAATTGTGTTCCACAACAACAGACCACAAGACTCCAGTACGACGAAGGGAGGTGGACTGTTACATCAATGATGCTTGGTGCTCAAATGTACTCAAAGTTGATGGACAATGTTTCCCAGATGTCAAATTTTTAAATGTTAACATGCTGACCATATTATCTGACCAGAGACTTCCTCAGTGTTTTTGTTGCTGCTGTTTACATTACCTCAGACGCAGATTCAAAAAATGCACTACAGGAACAGTATGAGGTCATCAGCAATACCAGAACAAACCGACCGGACAGTATTTTTATTGTAGGGGGTGATTTTAATCAAACAGACCTCAGAACTGTTTTACCTATTTCCACCAGCATGTCCACACCCACACCAGGGGAAGCAATACCCTGGACCATGTTTACATGAACATTCCTGGCAGCTACAAAGCCCTCCTCCACCCCCACTTTGGACTATCAGACCACATTTCCCTGCTTCTTCTGCCGACTTACACCCAGCTGATTAAAAGGGTCAAATCTAGGGCCCTATGATTTCCACAATTGCGGAAAACACAGCCGGAATCGTGGAATTCAATAATAAAAATGGAATGAACTGTAAAACGCGGAATATTGTGTAATTTGCCAAAATGTGGACGCAATTTATAAAAATCAGGCTTTTCCCTACCATTCTAAGCGTTTTTCCACAGTGCCTTAACCAAATGAACACAAAAAAAACTCTGCTGTTATGTTTTGGTGTCATTTACGGGCACACTGCTTCTGTCCTCTGCTCACTGTGAGTTCGGTGAAGTTGGAAATGTATTCACAGATTAGAACTTCCCGGATCAATAACTTATAAGCGAAATGTTGTTAAAACACAAACGACGCCCCTTTTCCAAAGTAGTAAGGTAGACAACGAGCTACAACCTAATTTTCATCAAAACTAGCTGTCCTCTGAGCTGGACAGATAACATTGGTCTCTATGTACAGCCGACTGTGGGACGAAAAAAAAAAATTCAATAACTTCACTCTTATAGTGTAGTGTCACCAAAATCACTTCACACATCAATGGTCTCCCATTGGTTATACTACAGCGCTTAGTCGGGGAAAATAAAGGCTTTGGCATAATTTTGGGAAATTTTTGGGAGGAAAATATTCAATAACTTCACTATTATACAGTGTAGTGTATAATTAGACACTGTCTGATGACAAAATATACTTCAGTCATGAAACACAGAATTCAGAAAAATTAAAACGGAAAACACGCAATTTGGGAAAACATTAAATGGAATCTGGAAAAAATTAAAACGGATTTCACAGGGCTCTGCAATGTATCAGAACAGTTCAAGTGTGGACAGATGAAGCTACTGCAGCTCTACAGGACTGTTTCAAGTGCAGACTGGCACCTGTTCAGAGATGCCGCCACCCAGGAGAACCACATCAATCTTAAGGAATATACATCATCAGTGATATCATACATCAGCAAATGCGCTGATGATGTGTGGATCACAAACACAATAAAATCATTCCCCAACCAGAAAGCCTGGATGAATAGAGAAGCCAAAAAAGCTGCCTTTCGTTCAGGCGACAAGGAAGCATATAACACTGCCTGAGCAAGACTGAAAGCTGGCATCAAGGAGGCAAAGCGGATATATTAGGAGAGCCTGGAGGGAGACCTCAACACCAACAACACCAAAGATATGTGGCAGGCGATCCAGACCATCACAGGCTACAAATGCAGGAGCGCCCCAATCATGAGATGAGCTCAACACCTTTTATGCTTGTTTTTTACTTTTGTGTACTAACATATGCCAGCTAGTTGATGTCATTAATGAAAATTTTAACATACCATGGTCACAGTATTCCCACCTGCTTCAAGACAGCCACCATCGTCCCTGTACCTAAAAAGTCTGCACTTTGTAATCTAAATGACTACCGCCCTGTAGCGCTCACCCTCATTCTGATGAAGTGCTCTCCAGTGCTCTACAGCACATCGAAGTCAACATCCAAGCCAGCTTGGACCCTCACCAGTTTGCATTCATAACCAGCAGATCCACAGAGGATACCATATTGAGTACCACACAATTGGATATTGGACTTCCTCACAAACAGACCACAGACTGTTCGGATTGGTGGTCACACCTCCTCCACACGAGTGCTGAACACCAGAGCCCCCAGGGCTGTGTACGCCAAACAGAAACAGCCACAGTGAGCTAGGGCTGCAGGCAACAGGCACTTACTGTGGTTTCTGACTAGCACACTTCCAACATGTCATTAAGGTAATAAACAACTTTATTTTACTGTACAGTGCAGTGGAAAAACACTCACACCCTACCAGTTTCAGAATTTTAGCATGAAAATAAGGAGGGTTACTCTACTAGCACAACTTTAATGCAGATGACAGTGGTAAAGTAATATAGACAGAAATAAAATGGTTAGTGCAGTATCTGCATTTGATATTCTGATGAAACTTTTGTTTTAATGTCTGAGAAGGTACTTATCTGGTAGAATACAGAGGGCCTTTTAATGGACTTCTTTTTCTGAATCAAGGATGGTAGGTGTTCCCCAGGAAAGTTGCTTGGGACCATTGCTTTTTCGTATTTTAATAATGACAGTATGTTATGCAAAGTAACCAGTAATGGCAGTGTGACGTAACGTTAATGGTGTAAAAATACAATATAAGCCTATCCCTCGGAAATGTAGTGGAGTATAAGTATGAAGTAACAGGAAATAATCAACAAATTCTCAGAAAAATTCCAGCCTCTCAGAGAAAATGTGTTTCATCATCTTATCGTTTTGAATATAATTTTAATTTTATTACCACAAGAGGACAAATTCATTAATCTGATATCACTGTCACGTTATTCATCACCCTATTTAACTCTTAACAGTTCTTAACAGTATCATATTTCTTCACAGCAGCACCGTATTTCACAGTAACTACAACATGAGTTGACATGAGTTGATTTTACATCAGCAAAATCTCTGCTGATAACATTAGCTCGCGCGCACACACTCTCTCACACACAGAGACATACACACAAAACGATACTTATAATACATAATAGGCTACATGGATATCTTGTCACTTTACATAGCTGATACTGTGTGTGTTGACAGACTGTAACGTTACTGAACATAGGCTGTGTCACTGACAAAAGCTTTGTCTCTCCAGTTGTCGTCATTAGAGACTAAAGTAAAAACCAAGCACTCTCTCTTACCTTCATTCTGTTACAGTAGCCGCTTTTCATGTTTCCTTGGTGTATGTTTTTATCGCTCTTGCTTCTCCTGTTTTGCCGTCAACCTGAAAGCGGAAGTGACGTTGTATTATTTACTGTGTGCTGGTATCTGCAATAGCAGCGCTCGGCCGCACACTGTCAGCAGAGACACACTGGAGAGCCGAGTCTCAGCGCATGGAGGGACTTCCATTATTAACACAATGGGCCTCATGCAGCAACATTCTCTTAAATTTCTCTTATATTTTCTCGTAATTTTCTGCTAAGAGAAAAAATAAGAGAAGTCAACTCCAGATGCACCAAACGTGATTAACCATCCGAATCTGCTCTTACCCAGGTGTGCTGAATGATGAATCCCACTTGATCATAAATTGGAGGCCCATGGCCAGATTGTTTATTAGCATAGGTAACGCCCCAAACACTAGCTAGCCTATATAAGGGCAGAAGTTGGAGTGCAAATACTCTTGCACATGCCCAAGAATTGGAGAGATTCTAGCAAACAAAAGGCTGTAAGAAGAACCTAGCAGTAAAATCGATGTACTGTTAAATAAATTTTAGTTTAGTTTTCTTTGTCACATATAATCATACTGGGTATAATCATAGTGAAATGTGTGACCGTTAGCTCCTTTAAATATGCAATTTTAAAAAAGTGTAAAATAGAATAAGAATAAAGAATAAAATAAGTAATGGATAGTAATGTTAACTATAGTAACTTTGAATAATAATTAATTAAAAATAAGTCTTAGGGCAATCCTTAGGCAGTGTCATCATTCAGGATCCTAGTGGCCTGAGGAGAGAAGCTCTTCCTGAGCTTCTCAGTGCTGGCCTGGTGTATCCGTAATCTTCTTCTCGACCGCAGCAGGGAGAAAAGGCAATTATCTGGGTGGTTGGGATCCTTATTGATTCTCCTAGTCTTAGTCTTACACCGCCTGGTGTAAATGTCTTTTGTGCAGGGTAGAGTGCTGCCTATGATGTGTTCAGTGTGTTTCTCCCAGCCAATAACAGCACACGCTATAAAAACGTAGCGACCAGTTACCAGATCATAAGCACTGGGACCACCAGAAGCGTGTGCGCTTTGAGCCGGGGAGGAGGGGCCAACTTTGAATGTTGCTTTACAAACAGCAACCGACAAATCCTACTCGTTATGCCTTTAAACAAAGTCAAACATAACAACTGGAGTAGTGGTTATGTCATTGTTTTACTATTTGTCTCTTCTTGTGCTTTTGTCTGTGCGTGTGTGCTTTTGTTTTCTTTTAATGTTTTTTACATAACATCAACCTGCCAGGGACTGCAGGCAATTAGCCTGTGTGGCTAAATCCACATTTACATGATGGACCTAAGTGCTCATGTTAATTCACGTGCATTGTCCCTTCTTAAATAAAATAAATATGAATATAAAGTAAACATTTTCCACTCACAATATCATCCAAGGGTTTTTAGAGTCTTAATTGGGATCAATGACCAATAGTGTTTCTTTAGCCCGCAAATTTAATAATCCAATCATTATAATTACTCTAAAACGTATAATCATCTAAATTTGATTATATGATATTCATGCGTTTTTTTATGTTCCTCAAATTTAAAACTTATGTTTCCTTGTGTTGGACAAACAATTTGTGGACAGTGAAAATGAGATGTTTTTTTCTTAAGAGTGTTCTTGACCACTCCTAAATTTTTTTCTTACTTAAGAGCAAAAATAAGAAAATATTGGTGAATCCCAAAAATCAATGGGTACTAATAAAATAAGAATAAATCATGGATACGAACAAAAATAAGAGGAAATTTCTTCATATATCGCTTCCTGCATGAGGCCCAATGTTTAATAAGTTTATCAACAGATATTGTTATTATTCATAACTATGAGGCTTCAGTAATGATAGCATTTGATATATGCCATAAAACTCTCTAAATTTCCATTGAAAAAACTTTGCACATAAGGGACATTTTATGCTGAAAGCATTTGAGAACATTTGGAAACACTGTTTTTGTCTCCCGTGTGTTTGAGTTTGCAAAACAGTCAGCCCAATTAATATGGATTGTTCAATATGATAAAAGGGATGATGATAATTAATTTGTATCAAATTAAAATATTGCAAAGCTAATCATTAAATTCACATCGAATTTAAGTAGTAAACCAGTTTGTAAATTATCAAATAATCAGCGCTGGATTAATCTGCTATGTGTCCCAGGGGCAAAAATTTGTTGTAGGGTCTTTAATTTAACAGAGGAACAGGCCTACCCAGTTTGAGTGTTCACTTTCAGTTCTCGACCACTACATCTTTTGAGCACAGTTGGCCACTGTGCTTTACAAAGGAAAAACAAAATTAAAACAAATCTGCACCACAATTAAATAAAATCCAGCAAATAGTGAATACAGTGAATAAAGTATAATAAAATACCCCAAATATAATAACATAAAAACTGTAAAATAAACATAGTGAAACTAGAAAACAAATTTTGGGCCAAAATTAATGAAAGAGAAGTTTTAAGAACTGATTTAAAAGATCACTGTTACTGATTCTGCAAGCCACAGATCTTAAGGCAGAGAGTTCAAAAGCTGAGGGGCCCGGACTGCAAAATCCCACTCACATTTAGTCTTGAGCCGCAACTTCGAGAACAACCAGAAGGGTCCTGTCTGAGAATCTGAGGCTGTGCTCTGGCTCATAGGGGAGCAGCAATTCAGCAATATAATTAAATCTTTATACTTGCTGAAGGCGTCACAGTGTTTTTTGGCTTAACCCTGAATATGGGCCCAATTTCAATCCGATCCCTATACCCTCCCACTCCATGACGGAGTGTAACTCTGTGTGGAGTCACACTCGCGGCTGTGGAGGGTCTCTTCATTAAGGGGGAGGGTATAAATACACCGGCAAGCTTTGGGACACCCTCGCCTTTCTCTGATGGAAACAGGAAAGGATATTGTAATTAAATAAATATTTATCTAAAAGATCATCTTATACACAGCACACTCATTACATTTATGGCATAGTAAAAAAGCTTGTGAAAGGAAAAAATATTAATTGAGACTTGAGACTCTCTTCATGTGCTTTGTTTGGTTACTTTATCATTTTTCCCACCAACACATGCACACAATATTTCCCACACAACCACCCACTTACACCACTGACTGATGTCCATATCTCATCTCTTTGGGTAGTATAATTTATGTTTTTGTAAATAAATTAGTTAATTTAAATGCATTTTTGGTGTGTCTCCCTTTATTTGCCATGGCCTTTTGAGCCAGTCATGACAGTAGCAAATTGCAATAGTCAAGACATGATGATATAAAAGGAAGCCTGATTGAATGACTCTTGTTTTTTGTTTGTCAAATGAGAGGTCACTATCAAAGACAATACCCGTGTTTCTACCTGCTGGTTTGGATGGACTTTGGAGGACCAAGTACAATTACAATTTCCAATTTATTTTCCTTTAGCTAAAGAAAGTCCTGGGACAACCAACATTTGATTTCCAAGAGATAAGATATCAGCTGATGTAGGTTGCTTTCAATGATAAGAGATCAACATTCAGGAAACCAGTTTTTCTAAAATGGTCATTTGGAGATGGGTCTAAAATTATCAAATTTGAGAGGGTCAAGGCTGGGATTCTTGAAAAACTGCATGTTTAAGGCAGGAGGGAAAACTGCCAGTAGAAAGAGAACTATTTACAATGGTTAAATTAGTGAGAACGACACTGTTTATAACCTCCTTAAGAAATTTTGTAGGCAAATATCCAAAGGACTTGATGAAGACTTTAGATTAACACTGCATCCAGGATTTGAAATAGGCTGTCTGAATCCCTTTGTGCTCAAGATAGCCTATGGTACATGAACTTCAGGTAGGAGCATGACCCTCTCCAGACCAGGGCAGAGATAATATGTGAGTTCCTTCGATTATCTGTTTTTTTCTATGCAATTAGAATAAAACCCTAGTGGACCAAGGTAATAAAGTACATACTGATGCTGAGTGGTGTAGGTATCTAAACCCAGAAGTCATTGCTTTTAAAACTTACTTTTAATTTCATTTTACAACACTGGTTTGCACAATGAAATGAAAGCTGTAGCCCCTTCGTGCTACACATACATAGAACATATACATAGAACTACACTACTCACAAAAAGTTAGGGATATTCAGCTTTCGAATTAAATTTCTGAATGCACCTAAAATGCACTATAACCTTTACAGGTGAACTTAATTTGACCTTCTCTAAACTTTTGAAAGCACATGTCCGACTGTTCAATGTTTCAGTACTTATTGCACAACATGCTGTTCTCTAACAAGGTGATTGACCACAAAAAAACAAGTGTCTGATCCATGAATCGACCACTAAATGTTCTGGTTCAATGACAATTTGTATTTAAACAGTCCTCTTCATCATGCTGTTCACATTTTGACATCATGAGACCAAGACCACACCTAACAATCGATCAACAGTACCTGGCCATTGCAAGGCTTCAAACAGGATGTTCTCAGAGGGAAGTTGCCACTGAGTGTCACAGAGTGTCATCAGCAGGTTGCAACAGAGACACAGAGAGACTGGAAGAGTCACAGAAAGGCATAGAAGTGGACATCCTTTGGCCACATCCCATGCTGATGACCGCTTCATTGTGAACAGTGCCCTGCGAAACCGGATGGTGAATGCCACTCAACTCCAGGCACGTTTAAGGGCAGTGAGAGGCACCCGAGTGTCACGTCAGACCATTCGAAACCGCTTACATCAGCATGGTCTGCGTGCTAGANTTGTGCCTCTGCATGAGCAACACAGGCCTGATTTCATCTTCATGGACGACAATGCCCCAGCTCATCGAGGTTGCATCATCAGGGAACGGCTGCTGGAGGCTGGGGTACCTCAAATGGAGTGGCCTGCACTTTCTCTAGACCTGAATCCCATAGAAAACCTATGGGATCAGCTGAGTCATCGTATAGAGGATCGTAACCCCGCACCCCAGAACCTCAATGACCTGAGGGCAGCCCTTCAAGAAGAGTGGAATGCCATGCCTCAGCAGACAATAAGTCGACTTGTGAACAGCATGAGATGTCGTTCTCAAGCTGTAATTGATGCTCAAGGACACATGACAAGTTATTGAAACATTGACATTTTTTGTTGTGGTATACCTACCACTGTTGTTAGCTTTTGTTTCAATGAATTGTTTGAGATGAAGAAATTACCATTGCATGCTTCTACTTCAGTGTGCTACTTTCATGATATGACATCACTGTAGCATGAACTTTTTACATTTTCCATAAATTTCACCCGAAAGTCGAATATCCCTAACTTTTTAGTAGTGTATACAAATATTTAAATGAGAATAAAATAAAATAAAAAATAATGGCAGCAGCAAGAGGAACATAGTTTATAAGTAAAGTTGACTTTTACCAATTTGAACTAGCATTGTACAGCTAAAAAGTATAAGTTGATAAATAGTAAATAGGAGACTGATATTAAAACTACAAAATACATGTTGCCCATACTTACATCTCCATCAGAAGACAGTTTCCAGACAGAGGAGAATGCAGCATGTATATATTTGATCAGATATTAAAATATGATAGTTATGATAATTCAGAATTTGTATAAAATTAAAGTCTCAACTCAACAAATCAGAAATAATGAGTATTATTAACATTAAACAGAATTTAACTTAAATAAATTCACCTCGGGGGACCACCCTTGACTAAGGGAAAAAGATTAATTCATAAAAATAATAACAAAAAAATAAATAACAATTAATTCATTCAGTCTCGATCCAAAGGATGCTACAGAGTTCTTTTTTTTTCTTTTATTGTTTATAGTGCAATACAAGTGAGGAACATGAAACAGACCATGTAATAGAGGAGACAAACAAACAATGCAATACAAGGGACCAACATGAAAACAAACAAATAAAACATGACAGCGCAAGACAAGCGAGAGAATTAGAGGCAAAAGCCTCTAGCAGAAGCGGCCGCAACAACAACAAGGGCATAATGTTGAGTTATTGTAGTGAGGATGTGTTTAGGTGTGTGTGTGTGTGTGTGTGTGTGTGTGTGTGTGTGTGTGTGGATGTGTTTTCTGTGTGAAAGATGTACGGGGGAGAGGGAGCAAATGGGGGAGACAGTATTAACCAAAGAAAGATAGAACAAACAAACCGAATAAATAAATAACTACAATGCTTTTAGAGGGCATCTCTGGATGGGCTCGAAGGACAAAGGTGAGTTCGGGACGGGTCAGGTCAGGACAGCTGGGCCAGGGTAGGATTTTATGTATTTAATTATTTTATTATTATTTTATTTTTTTATCTATTTATTTATTTTTAATATTTTACTTTGCTTTCGCCTGCTTTAGGCCGCCACCAGACCCACAGGAGTTGGCTGGCCTGTTGCGGGTCAGATCCCTTTTAGAACAAACCCCACCCGTACAGGAGGGGTCCGTTCAACTGGGTCCGAGGAGATCAGGTCCTCTGAATCTTAAGCTGTCCCAGACTAGTCCAGTCCCCTAAGCATACCCCCATCCCCACAGCTCAGTCCGAGATGATCCCATCATTCAGCTACATAACAGAATAAAACATAACAAAAGAGACAAATGAGTATGTAACGAAATAATTAACGATATAAAGAGAGAGACAGAGAGCGAGTGGGAATAGAAAGAAAAGAAATCAAGTAGATGAATAGAGTGGGTTGTTGAGTGAGGAGGTTCAGTGCAATTGTTGATTGTATGTCTCATTAATGCCATGAACGTGAAGATGTCTGTAGATTGCCACGCTTGTAAGATGTTATAAATGACTGAATGCTAAGTTCTTGACTCGTGCACAGTGACTGCCATACTTCATACACAGAAAACTTTGTGATCAAGTTCTTTATAAATTAAATATCTATTACACTACTAACTACACACAGAACTAACAACTACTAGACATATAAATGAATTAAGGCAACCATGGATAAATGCAACATGAATAAATACAACCAGAATACAACGATGAACAATGACTGAATGAATGAGGACCGTATTATACCAGATGACACAAAGAATTAATATTTCATAGGATATTATTATTATTATTATAAATATGTTAAATTGTGGTAGACTATTATTAGTATTAACTTTTCATTGTGAAGGTCTTGAGATTGCACTGTCAAGATTTCAAGTTGGTCTGATTAATTCTGTAGGAGGAGTTCGATAAAGTATGGAGCCTATAAATGGTTTTGTGGCGAAACATGGAAATTCGACGCCTCGCCACGCCCTTCAACGATCTACAACGATTAGCACAACTTTTCATCACGAAGGTCTTCAGATTGCACTGCCAAGATTTGAAGTTGATCTTAATTCTGTAGGAGGAGTTCGTAAGTATGACCCCTATAAATGGCCAAAAATAAGCCAAAATTTGACATTGAATTCAAAATGGCCGACTTCCTGTTGGGTTTAGCTCATGGCACCAAGAGACTTTTTTTTAAGTCTTGGGATGTTACATGTGCCGACCAAATTTTGTACATCTAGGAAAATTGTACAGCGAGGGCTACTTCATTGAAATTTTTTAGGTGGCGCTATCGAGCCAATTTGCCACACCCAATTCTGAGAACCATATCAGATATCTATTTTTATTGCTTGTGATGTGTGTGCCAAGTTTCATGCATTTTTGAGTATCATTCGCCCCTCAAAAACAACTTCCTGTTTCATGGCGAATAATGCGTCACCATGGCAACAGCGTTCAATGAAAACTCACAACTCAATCTTCACAATGAAGCATCAGGTCTTAAGGTTTTACTGACCAAATTTGAAGTGGATATGAGTAAGCTGCTAGGAGTAGTATGTTATAATATAGCGCTTTTAACTTCCTGTCGCCAGTAGGTGGCGCTATGACTATGACTCAATTTTGGCATGTCGATGTCTTCAGGCCTGGACTCTTGTCCAGCATGTGAAATTTGGGGTAGATTTGACTGCATACAGCTGAGTTACAAC
>NTHP01000824.1:37808-52007 GCA_003416845.1 Oplegnathus fasciatus | reverse complement strand
CAGGGGAAGCTTGCCTAGGGCACCGAATCTGGCCCTGGCTTCAGTAGTTTTACAGATTAAGGTAAACTACTTGTATCATTCTTTCCTAGCTTAAAAGTATATTTGTTTCTAAAATTCTGGTTTTAGGTCTTACAGATATGCCTCATATCATCAATTTACATGGTGGATGTATGGCAGGCTGGGGAGAAGAATCCGGAGAGTCATTCCATCATGTATAGTTAACAAAATAAGACATGTCTACTCTGAACCAAGTGGAATCTGTACAGGGTTTGAAGATGTAAATATTGATCATACAGAAGCTGATGAAGCATGGAAAGATTTAAACTGTATAGTTAACATTTGAATGCATTTCATCAGGAGCATGAGTTATGCACAGCTCAACAAAATAGGGTATCAGACAAAAATGTTAATGGTTTAAATAAAAATGTTTTTACAAAATGTACCCCGATATGAAAAATATATAGATGTGTGTTTCATGCCATTTATGAAATATTAAGTGACCTCTTGACTAGAATTTAAAATTAAAGTTAATGTGGATTTGAACAATGCTGGCATGTGTTTGCAATGATGCAACTACTTGAAACGTGAAAACTGCTGTGATCTATCTGTGATCTGGTTGGTCTCTCATACGGAGCCATGACATGTGTTCAATTCACTCTCATTTCCATGCCCCGGTTTGAATCTGACACAGGAGAGAACATCTGCCATCATAGCCATCATGTAGCCATATTCCTTCTCAACAGCCACTGGTCTCGTTCTGAATGTCTTGTGGACTTTGCTCCATGAGATTTTGAACTTGGGTTCACCAACACTCTCCCCATCTTGAAAAACAGCCTGTTCAAAACCAGAAATATGAAAAAAAGGCTAAAAACAGATCAAAGGTGTCAGGAACAGTTGGATGTACAATATCCAGTGACTTACAAAGGAGAGGAACGATACGACAAGTTCACCCACTTGTTCCCATTCCCATGTTCGCATTGTTGTTATGATCCAGAGCAGCAAGCATGGAGGCATGAATCACACATCATATCCGAGATGTGTTCTCTTCAGAGGGTATTTGAGGTACATGTAGTGGTATACCTGAAACAAATTTGAAATTAAAAAAATAAGATGTGAGTCACATCCTGCCATAAAAAAATACTGCCACATTATATTAAGGTGAAACCTTTTGGACTTTCAAAAGCTGCTTGTCTTTCACAGTGCCTGTTCCCTGGCCAGTCGTGTTGGTTGGTAACATGATGTATTACTGACACCCACTTCTCTTTCAACACCTAGGCGTCACCCTGACAGGTTTGTGCACGACACCACAAATGATTTATAATGGATGGAATCCACTCTCCCAGGCCTTGCTCTTAGCTGTAGTGGCCAGTTTTTTTGACAGTCCTTTTGCCACATGCCAGGGATCAAATTCGTGGTGTTTTACTGGATTACAGACCCTCATTTCTGACTCTGCACAGTATGTGTGTATGTGCAGTATTTGGCTGAGTGGCCAGGACAGTCGTACCGGCCATCTCCACAGAGCTCAACTTCTTCTCGTGATTTCATGGTAGTTACCGCACTCCGCTCTTTGGTCCATGTTTTTTCAATAACAGAAAACACGAACTTCTTCCTCAGTCTTGTGTATGTGTCTTCACTTATCGTTTGAGGTTCCCGTTACTATAGAATCGTTCAAATTTAGCAAAATGGATGCCACTGAAGAAAACTGATGCTGCCAAAAGCAGGTTTCCTGCCCCTTTGGTCCCACTCAGAGTAAGCTGAGACTACCATCTGTAACTACAGCCGTTAGCACATGTGAGCTCTAGTGTCAACTGTGATCCTTCATTTTGCAGCTCCTTCATATCTTCCTTGACAATCAAGGAGCCACACTTTAAACAATGCTGAAGCAATTGTTTTAACTGTTCCTCGAAAACTAGAAAAAGCCCATCTTCTTTGTGGGTGTCAGTTGAGGCTTGTGATTCTTGGGCGCTAAATTCCTCGCTAAAAAATGCTTTCTCCTCTTCTTATCACTGGGAAAGCTGTGAAGACTTACATCACTTCTCTGGGTGGCATTGTAAAAGTATTTTCTTTACTGTTGGCCGTTAAAAATAGCAACAGGTAACAGTAGCCTTGCGAGTGCAACCAATTTACGTCATCGACCCAGAGTGCATTGCGCACGTAAAGTAATGGCGACCTCCGTAGGTCAAAATATGTAGTAAACGTCAAGGATTTTTAAAGTAATGAAAATATTTCACGTGTTTCTAACAAGGTATTTTAGCAGGAGAGGGCAATTATAGTGTATTAAGGTCTACAAGTCTTCGCCTAATAGTCAGGGTTCCATTTAAGGAATGCAAGGAGGAGGGGTGAAGAGGCCATCTGTGTCTTTGTTTGTCTTATCAGTTGTTTGTTTGTCGTATTGCAGACAGACATGACAAAGCATGAATTCAGACTTTACAAATCGGCATCATGATGTAGTTATTTCGGCATCCTTTTGATCCATTTATTGTAATTAAATCAAAGCAAATCTGTTTATTTTGGGATCAGCTATCAGGATCAGGATGTAGCTATGCTGACATTGCTGAGCCTCTCGGTGAAAGCTAGACAAACAGCGATTGATAAGGCAGGCTAGCAAGGTATTAACATTACAACTTTATTGAAAAGCAAGCTATCAACATGATGCCTGTCAATCACGTTCAGTTTTGTGTGTGTCACGTCACAGTTTTGGCCGATGCTGGCTCGCGCCTATGGAGTGCGAGCAGCAGGATGCTGTGACTGACAGCCACAGGTGTCATTGTTAACAAGCATTTTCTTAATGTTACATACAGGACCTTTAACTTAACATTTCCTCTTATTGCAAGCTATGATCAATTTACTGGCTATGATCAATTTACTGGCTAACTAAATGTTTCCACGTTTCAAATTTTATTAGCTCTTAAACAAGACCAAACATGCTATCATTAAGCTGTAGATTAGCGGATTTATGCAATCTGTTACCTTAAGTCCAGGGTCCTTATTGTATACTTGTATCACACCAACATATTATAACAAGGCTCTGTAGTCTTTTTACATTGTTCATTACATGACATAATGCGTGTAGAGTCAAATTTAAGTCGATTCTATATTACCCTGAGGATTCCTTGTCCTCTGAGTTCAGAGTGTGTAATGAAACCTCCTGGTATCATCTTGAATGGGGGTTTTTGGTTTATCAAGTTAGGCCGTCGTAAATCAAGCCAGTGTCCTCCCAAGTTCCATTAGAGGCCTCACTGAAGCCTGGTGAGGTCATGTTTTATGGCCAGAGGTCATGTGGAACTGGAGCTCAGGGGAAGTTGATCCATGAGCTTTACCAGGACCTGTCTTCACAGAGGGCTCTTCAGAGAAGATTCATTATTTCTCAATAACAGATGTAGATCATCATAACTTTGTCAGCTCATCAGGCTACAAGAACTTTAACAAGGTTTTGAATGGGCTCATTTGAGTCAATAAAATTGATCACAATCACAAACCGTCTTAGTGTATAAAATATTAAGATCAGATAAGATCAGTTAAGATCAGATATGCGAATCAAACAGACACTGCATTCATGGTTAGGCAAGCATGCAGCAGCAGCAAGACTAATGTGTAATGACACCATTACCTATATAAATACAAACTATTAATGTATTCTTATATGCATGAATTTTAGTTAGGACAATAAGGCACATCATGCAATACAAATGTAAAGAGTTAACACATCACCAAAACGGAAAATTTTAAATATGTATGTGGATGCACCAAATATATATGGTGAAAAAAATACCGGTTGAGCCATTTAAAAACTAGGAAGCACTCAGAGTGCATTCAGTTCTTACAATTTAAACTGTGCAATCCTCAATTACTTATTTTATTAATAGAAAATGTTTTAATAACAATCAGTTATAAGTATTTATAAGCCTTTAGTTAGTGAACTAATCATTAACAATTATTGATTTACCATTAATATACATTGGTAAATGACGTGATATTTACATGATATTTCACAAATGTATTGCAAGTCATAACCATTGGTTAATCAGGAACAAATCATTAGCAAACAATCAGTATATAATTTAATGTATCATTAATTACTTGTAACTTGCCTATTAAAAGCACAAAAAAGTAATTATGAACAAACAGTTTTTAAATGAATAGTAAATCATTCATTTTTCAGCAAATGAACATTTATACATGATTGTGTTAAATACATTCACTCGCCACCACAGAGACTTGGGTTCAGAGAATACAGCTGTCTATACCCTCCCCAGGCCTGCAGAAGCAGTTAGCTCTTACGAGCTCTGCAGTACAGACAA
The DNA here is from genome assembly GCA_003416845.1 of Oplegnathus fasciatus. Classification (NCBI taxonomy): domain Eukaryota; kingdom Metazoa; phylum Chordata; class Actinopteri; order Centrarchiformes; family Oplegnathidae; genus Oplegnathus; species Oplegnathus fasciatus. The sequence goes on along the minus strand of NTHP01000824.1, from coordinate 47,706 downwards.
AAAATGGGCTATATGCAATGACGACGACTTTCATCAGTGTTCCTCACTTCTTACAACACTGTCACCAATTTAGGGAAATTCCCACTCTGACCACCTATAACCTTGCAAAACCAGCACACCGCCCCACCTTTTACTTTCTCTGAATTATGGGGGAAAGCTTTCCATTCTTTTTGAATGATCAACCTCTGACAAAAGTACAGGATCATTGCTCAAGGCATCTGACCACTTCATGATAAAGGTCTTCAGCTTCTGCCCTCTGGAGTAGCCTTGTAGGAGTTCTTCATACTTTGTGACACAATGGCAAGCTCTGCAGTGGCAACACCAGCAACCACTGTGTTCCTGTGAGGGTTAGGGACTCATGTAAGACCTTGTATCTTTTCACAGCTTGCTGTGGATTTTCAAGTCAAGTCAAGTCAATTGTATTTATATAGCGCCAAATCACAACAAAAGTTATCTCATGACCGTACTCTTTATAGTATTATTTACAGGGACCCAACAATTCCCACCATGAGCAAGCACTTGGCAACAGAGGCAAGGAAGGAAAAGCTTCCTTTTAAGAGGCAGAAACCTCGAGCAGAACCGGGCTCTAGGTGGGTGGCCAACTATAATAATAATAGAAATATGACTAATAATAACAACAACAACAACAACTATAATCAGTGTTTCCCACAGGTTAAGAATTTACTTGTGGTGGTAGGTGGCGCGGTGTGTGATGGCAGACGGCATGTGACGGCGTGGTGTGTGATGGGCATAATTATCACAAGTGCTTTCAATGCATATTATTATATTAGTTATGTTTACAATGATATATTTAGGGGGACAACTCATGTTTTTTTTCCCCAGCAAGGGGGGTCCAGACCCTACTGCCCCCCCATAATATCCACCCATGAGACAGTCCAACTACCCTCGTAACTTAAGATGTGTAACATTAACACATTAAATATGATAAGGCATTCTTTTTTAGGCATCCAGTACACACATGGGTGCACGTAGGTTTCCGTTTTTTTAATTCACATGAAAAACGGAAAAACAAAATAATACATTGTATATTTGTTTATCCTGTTATCAAACAAGTTAAACACTTGGACGGAGGGTACACGGACTGCAGATCCATGGAAAAGAGACAGTAAACTGGTTTGTACCCTAATGAAGGATTTAAAATTCACTCGTGCTGATTAAAGCCTTGGACATACTTTCCGCATCCGCAGACAGCTCTGGACTTGTGGACGGGCACGTGGTTCCATTCATATTACAGTTAAGGGTCCACATTGGTCTGACATATGTGTTCACTTGCCAGCCACACTCAAAACAACAGACTGTAGCTATGGCAGGTAGCTACCTTGTTAAGTAGTGGCTAGCTTGTATTGATTATGGCCACTCACCTTGTATTCTTTCAAAGACGAATTATATAAACAGTGCAGTGCCCACTGAAAACGTGCCCAATTGTTTGTCCCTGTTACGATGGTGGTGCAGGGTGGACCCAAGTGCAGGACATGGAGGCAGGCAGAATGAAGCAGTTGAAAGATTTATTAAACTGATGGCTTACTGGCAGGTACAGGTAACACTAGAACACAGGAACTTAGGAATACAGCAACTGAAGCATATGGCAAAACTTACAAATAACAAAGGGAAGGGACCACTATAAATAGAGTTACTGATTGGGAAGTGGAGGCTGGTGAGCAGATTGGTGAGGTGTGTCTGTCTGGACAGGGCAAGTGGCCTGGGTGCTGTGGCTTGGGCGGAGGCAGAGCCGGAGCCGTGGAACCGACATGGAACCAGGAGCAGGTGTCGGCCAGGCCGCTGCCAAGGGCTGACTGGGAACTGAACAGGACTGGTGGCAGCTCAATGGCGCGGGGAGGCTGAGTCTCTGTGGAGCTAGGCAGTGGAGTCTCTGGGCAGTGGAGGCAGCTGATGGCGTCGGGAGTCCTGAAGACCACATCTCCTTCTGTGGCCTCCACGGGACCCTGTGAAAATCGCCAGGCAGGTACCCTCCCAAGGAGACTGCTAGATGTCAGGGTGGCTTTTAAAACTGTCCACAGATGGCCCAAAAAGTTCAAGGGATACGGGATCAGGACAGAGAGCTGCAGTGTGAGTGTTAGCATGGTTGCAGGTAACAGGCTGGAGGCTAACAGGCCGAATGCTAGCAGACAGAGGTGAAGACTTAAGGCTAGTGGGCTGATTGCTAGCAGGCTGAGGTGAAGACTGGAAGCTAGCGGGCTGGTTGCTAGCAGGCCGAGGTGCAAACAGGAAGCTACCGGGCTGGTTGTTAGCAGGCCGAGGTCAAGACTTGAGGAGCTAGCGGGCTGGTTGCTAGCACGCCGAGGTGCAGACAGGAAGCTACTGGGCTGGTTGCTAGCAGGCCGAGGTGAAGACTGGAAGCTAATGGGCTGGTTGCCAGCAGGCCGAGGTGCAGACTGGGAGCTAGCAGGCTGGTTGCTAGCAGGCCAAGGTACAGACAGGAAGCTAGTGGGCTGGTTGCTAGCAGGCCGAGGTGCAGACTGGAAGCTAGCGGGCTGGATGCTAGTAACCTGGGGCTGAGACTTGGGTGCAGAGGAGGCTGGAGTGACTGGATGCCACTTCCATCTGTTAAAGGCTAATATGTGGGCAAACTCAGTCCGTCTTCGCCAGGACTTGTCAGTATTCTCAGGAAGCTGGGCTCCACGTTCATGAAATCCTCCCGCATAACCACAAAGTCAGAGGGGGAGACAGGCAGGCTAGAAAGGTGAGTGTCTGCTGGGTCCATGTTTGGTCAGTTTGTACTGTTACGATGGTGGTGCAGGGTGGACCCAAGTGCAGGACACGGAGGCAGGCAGAATGAAGCAGTTGAAAGATTTATTAAACTGATGGCATACTGGCAGGTACAGGTAACACGGGAACTCAGGAATACAGCAACTGAAGCGCATGGCAAAACTGACAAAGAACAAAGGGAAAGTGACCGGTATAAATAGAGTTACTGATTTAGAAGTGGAGGCAGGTGAGCAGATTGGTGAGGTGATGAGCTGATTCTGGACAGGTGTGTTGGAGGGGCTGAGCAGGGAACCAGGAGAACGAGGAAGGGAGGACCATGCCCACACACACACACACACACACTAACAGAAACATAGACAGACAGGGGACCACTGGGAACACAAGGAAGGGGAAACACAAGGAAACACTGAAGAATCTACTGGGGATACTGCCATGGCCGTAAAACTCCTCCGGTTTTGCTGCTTGCAGCTTTCTCGAGAAGCTCCGCTGGTCTGTGTGCATTATGAAATGACAATTGTGCGTCTTGATTGAAAAAAAAATTGGAATTTGGAATTTATCTACCCAGGCGGATCTTAATCTACCTGGGCGGGCCGCCCAAGTAGAGCCTATGTATGGGAAACACTGATAATTAAAATTTCAAGCAGCGATGAACGGGCCCTCACACCTTCAAGCGCGTGGGGAGGAGCAGCAGCCGCAAAGCTTTTGCCGGAGATTGGTGGACACAGCTCTGAAATTGTGTTATGAAAGCAGAGTGTCTGTAAATGGCCAAAAATGCTGTCCTTTCCTGTTGCCAGTAGGTAGCGCTATGACTATGATTTGAAATTGGTCTGTAGATGTCTTCAGGTCGTCATCAAGAGTGAGAAATTTGGAAGAGATTTGACCATGTGGAGTCAAGTTACAACAGTTTGTGTTTCAACATTGAAACATCGAAATTTGCCGCGCTGCCATGCCCACGCCGTTCGACGTAAACTCAGGATTTTGATAACTTTTCATCTCGAAGGTCTTTAGATTCCACAACCCAAAATTGAAGTCGATCTGGTTAATTCGGTAGGAGGAGTTTGTTAACCCCTGGAAATGGCCAAAAATATACTGAAATTTGAAATTAAATTCAAAATGGCTGACTTCCTGTTGGGGTTCGGTCATGGCACCAAGAGACATTTTTTTAAGTCTTGGGATGTTACATGTGCGTACCAAATTTCGTACATCAAGCTGAAACGTGCCACGAGGGCTACTTTGTTGAAATTTTGTAGGGGGTGCTAGCGAGCCAATTTGCCACACCCAAACCAGACCATCATCAGATCAAACCTTCCATGACTTCTGATCTGTGTGCCAAATTTTATGAGTTTAAGAGCAAAGTTAGCACTCCTAAAAGGGCTCCCTCCCTCTCTCTCTCTCTCTCTCTCTCTCAGCTGCAGTCCAGCTCGCCTCCAAAGCCCTGCCCAACATAAATACGTGTCTAGAGACCCCAAAAGTGTGAGAAAAGACCATCTCTTTTTTCTCATCTATTGGAAAACGTGTGTTCCAAAAAGCTCTACGGGGCTTGTGTAGCATAGCTTCACCTCCAGCTAGGTGACCATCCCTGCCCACCAGAACACCTACTGAATCAACCTCGCTATGAAAATGCTGAAAGTACGAGCAAAGCGGGCAAATTGTTCTGCTGTTGACTACAAGAACCAACACAAACGTATCCCTGTACTCCCATCATCTGAGGATGCAAAGACTCAGTGGATTAAATTTATTTTTGACAAAAATGTGCCCACAACAATCTGAAAACTCCTTTGTCTGTGGGAAAACCACTTTACTTTGGACTGCTTTCTCAATGAAGGCCAGTACAAAGTAGGATTCACTTCAAAATTGAAAGTCAAGGATTGGATCAATACTGGCTGTCCGTGACCTAAGTTCAAATTTGGAAGCTGTAAGTTTCGCCATTTTTTATGTTATTTTACTGTTTATTTTGTAGCTAAGCCTGTTGAACGAAGCGTTGGCATGTTGCATGGCTCTATATGAAATGTACCAACAAACATCATAGACATTCCTGGTTATGTATATTTTAGAAAGGATAGAGTGCTAGGTAAGAGAGGGGGGTATTGGTTTTTATCAAAGTGAAGTACAAATGCAGAGAAACGGAATTGAACACCCCTCTTGAATGTTTAGTCCTAAATGTGATTCTTTCACCTCAGATGAAATTTTATGTTATTGTTCTGTATAATCTGCCATCATATGGTGGTTTTTTTATGATGAACTATAAGATATAATGAAAATGTTTGACTCGCACATAGAAACAATAATAACTGGCTGGACAAAAACAATAAACAAAAATTGAAAATGATTATGTCAAAGTTCAACTTCCAGGAGGACCTACAAGAATCACCAGAAACACTAGAACCCTAATTGATATGGTATTTACCAAAAAAAACAGATCGGAGACCAAAAACATACAACCTACTAACTGGTTTGTCTGATCATAATATGACTCTTACCGTCAGGAAACCGACAAAGCGCCTGCAGTATTTTGGTAGCAGCAAATATGGTCATCCCTAAGTCCAACTTGTGCAACTTGAACATGACCTTGGGAATATTAATTGGGATTAGCTCATAGAAATAGATGACTTGGATGTGTGCTGTAACTCCATGACTACTGCTCTAGTGAAATTAACAGCAAAATATACCCAAAACATGAAATGTAAACAAAAGAAGGCAACTCTACCATGGTTAAATAATGAAATATGTAAACTTATGAAAAAACGAGATCTGGCTTTAAAAAAAATCATTATCTTCTAAACTCAATACTGATTATCTGATCTATAAAAGTCTCAGAAATAAAGTAGTCTTGGAATTATGCAAAGCAAAAGCCTCATATTACATGCAACTCATAGGAAACGCCAAAGACAACAGTGTATCCTTTTGGAAACACTTAAACAATTTAACCAACAAATCATACAGTCAAAAAGGAATTAAGGAACTGAAAATAAATGGTACGGCCATCACAGATAATGGCACCATGTCACATGAATTTAACAAATACCTTATAAAATCAGTAGAAGAATTGACACAAAATTTTGATTCTCCAACTATAACTAATAACACTACTGTAGCTATAGAATTACCAGATTCTTTTTGTATTCAAGAGGTCAATGAAGCAAAAATTGCAGAAATTAAGAAATTATCAAATTCTAAGGCAAAAGACTTTTATAATTTGGATATTTGTTTCATCAAGAAATACAGCTCTATATTGATAAGACCTATGACTCATCTCATCAATTTATCAGTTAGGACCAACAAATTCCCAAATAACTGGAAAAGGGCAATCATTACACCTGTCTTCAAAGCAGGGGATTGTGATCTGATATGCAACTATCGCCCTACTTCTATTCTTCCTGTCTTGTCAAAGGTACTTGAGAAGGTTGTGGCAGCACAGCTAGTTGATCACCTAGAGACCAATCAACTCCTTCACCCGCAACAATTTGGTTTTAGACCAAAATATTCCACAGAAACTGCAAATTGTTTTTTTATTGAAAATGTAAAGCATTCTTTGGACGGGGTAATGTCGAGGGGGCAGTGTTTCTCGACCTAAAAAAGGCAGTTGACACTGTCAACCATGGCATTCTCCTGTCTAAGTTGTCTACATTAAATTTTTCTAAACAGGCAGTTGATTGATTTGAGTCATATCTTCAAACTAGAGAGCAGTGTGTGAAAGTTGACCAAGAATAGTCATCCCTCTTAAGCAATAGGTATTCCCCAAGGTTCAATCCTTGGTCCGCTGCTTTTCAGTCTGTTAATAAATGATCTGCCTACAAGTTGCCCAGAGGCTGCCTGCCAGCTCTATGCCGATGACGCAGTCATATATGCACCAGCTAAGTCACGTAGCAAGGCAGCGGAGATTCTAACTTCTAACATACTTGGATGATGAAAAACTGTTTCTATGTGTTTCTCCATTAGGAAACAGGGCTCATTTGAAATTTTTAAAATCAAGATATGGAATGAAGAAATAGAGGAGGTCAAGGATTTCAAGTTCTTAGGAATAATCTTAGATCCACAGCTCAAAAAAACAGTAAAGACTAACCTTAATTGTTTCAAATTAATCAGGCACTACATACCCACTCAGGCAGCCCAGTTATTTATGATTTTCTCTCATTTTTCATATTGTATGACAGTATGGGCCCGAGCATCATCATCTACAATCAGACATCTTAGCATCTTTATAGAATCAGGCACTGAAAATAATGGACAAAAAGCCTGTTCGGTGGCATCATTATCACATACTAAAAAGATACAATCTACTTAGCTTCGAAATCTTTAATCATTTTTGTTTTCTGAAATTAGTTTTCAAATGTATTAACAATCTAGCCCCTGAGCCTCTTTCCAGATATATCCAAAGACAAGACAGTAATAGAGTAACTAGGAGCACAGTGAATGGCAACTGTGTTACACAACTCTGTTACAGTTCCAGTATAACATAGATATAGGACTACTGTCAACAGCCCTAGGTCTCTCCATGTAATCCCGCATCGCATTACAAACACCACTGAGTCTCACTTGGAAAATGTGGCTTTTTGCACTGGAAACTTACAAACTTACAAAAAACCCTACAGAATTTACAAGCTTTTGGTATGTCACAACACAAGATACACTGGAAGTCAAAGGTACTGTGTAATCAATTTCTTCCTCCACACTTGAAAATGATTGGTTATCATTTTTGCTCTGTTTTGTAGCTGTTGCCATTGCTACACATTTGAGATGATGTTGGTGTATCTAACAGTTACCTGCAACAAGGGATGTTGCCTGCCAGACCGACCCACCACAGAGACATACTGTTTGCACACAATTGTCTTTGAGGACTCTTCGGCAGAAGGACACCAGAGGACTCTTCATCAAAAGTACAGGTTTGTAGCCTAACATATTAGGACTACCTTTGAAATTAACAACCAGCTGGTTCAGCCTTCAGTAGCTGTACTTAGAATGTAATAACATCCACACCAATAAAGACACTGTCAAAGAGACCTCACTGGACATTGAGAAGGAGGGGGGAGGAGCTGGATACTACACAGCTTTGACAGAGGCGACAGACATCTTGTGAATTACTGAAATATCCCTACAAGTGTATGTGTGTATGTATCGGTTGCCAGTTTATTAGCTGAAACTAATGCAGTCTAATTCAGTGTATGAACCTTTTTTATAATGCTATTATGTTTATTGGTGTCTTTTTTACCAGAAATAATTACCTGACTAATGTTTCACATCTTCTATTGTTTCATACTTTCCGCCCCCACATCCTGACAAATAGTTACTATAAGTGTTTACATACCATACTATGCTACATGTCACTACCATCTACAAAAACAGGAGTACCCCCATCATGTGCGAGGCCACGTTGCCAGGCAAGCTTAATACCTTTTATGCTTGCTCTGATCCTGTCAAATATTATCTATAATTTAATAAATAATATTAGACAATGATAACATAAGACTATGAGTCACTCATCAGGATAGGGAAATGGTCAACTCACAGCTTTGTGGACTCTCCTCCTGTAAACATAGAGGAAAAGGTGGCGGGGACAAATACCAGCTACAACTCTGACCACATAGACAAGCAAGATCATCTCTGCTTCCATCTATGCATCCACCTCAACATAGGAGGAAACACCGAGGTAAACGTGGAGGGATTAAACACCGGCTGCGATCCCGGCCACATGGATCTTCTCTGCCAAGCATCCTGCTAGCCAGTGTACAGGCTTTAGATAATAAACTGGACGACCTCCGTGCCCACATCAGTTTCCACTGGGATATCAGGAACTGTAAAGTCCTTTGGTTCACCGAAAATTGGCTAAATCCTGGAACACTGGACAGCGCCATTCAACAAGGGGGAGAACATTGTGTTCCTGGCCATGGACTTCAACCTGCCTAGCATGGTGGACTGGGTGATGATGCAGTCCTGCTTCGGTTTCCACTTCATGCTGGTGCTGGGGAGGCAGGATAAGTACGACGGCCACCAGCAGTTCTTTGCCATCGTGCAGCTCATCGGGATTCGCAAACAGGCTGAGAGCTTTGCCTACTGTCTGGAGCTCAACGGGCACCAGCCCCACCCGACCTGGGAGGCCACGCCGTGCTTCTTCCACGAGGGCATCACCACGGCCATCATGAACAGCATCTGCCTGGTGTTTGTTTTCTCCTGCTGTGGTCGAGAAGAAGAAACCGGAGGCTCAGGAAGAGCTTCTACCCTCAGGCTACTAGGATCCTAAATGAGGACACTGCCTAAGAATTGCCCTAAGACTATTTTTACTTACTTTATTATTATATTACTATAGCTAACATTACTTATTATTTGCAGTATTTCTATTCTTTATTCTTATTCTATTTTACACTTATTTTTTATTGCACAATTGAAGGAGCTAACGGTCATACATTTCACTATGATTATACCCTGTATGATTATATGTGACAAATAAATTTGAACTTGAACTCAACAAAGAGTCAGCTGTCAAGTCTACTCCATCTCCAGAGGACAAACCACTGTCAGTATCCACAGCGAATGTGAGAAAAACCAGCTAATTGATGACATTTTTAACATATCACTGTCACAGGAGACTGTTCCCACCTACTTCAAGACAGCCACCATTGTCTCTGTACGTAAAAAGTCTGTAGTGTCTAGTCAGAGTGACTACCCCCCTGTGGCACTCACCATTCTGATAAAGTGCTTTGAGAAACTAGTTCTTCAGCACATCAAAGACAACATCCCAGCCAGCCTGGAACCTCACTACTTGCATTCAGAACAAACAGATCCACAGAGGATGCCATCGCCACTGTCCTCCACTCAGTCTTCACACACCTTGGAAATAACAACACCTGCATAAGAGTGCTGTTAGTTGATTTCAGCTCAGCATTCGGCACAATCTCCCCCATGAAACTGATTGGCAAACTTAGCACTCTTAGCACTGAGGACTACACTCTGCAACTGGGTATTAGACTTCATCAAGTGGACAAATTCAAGTACTTGGGTGTTTCCCTAGACCCAACTCTCAGCTTTAAAAACCATGTTAAAAAACTGAGAAACACACTGAAATTTAATCTAGCTAACTTCAGATACATAAGGAATTCACTCACAGTTGAGGCTTCCAGTATGTATCTGAATGCTATGATTATACCACATTTTT
>NTHP01000824.1:0-12593 GCA_003416845.1 Oplegnathus fasciatus | reverse complement strand
ATAATAATTTCTACAAAAACAATAGGTTCCTCGCACTTTCAATGCCAGGGACTGTTGGGCCCTGGCACTTTCGTGCTCGGGCCCTAATAATAATAATAATAATAATAATAATAACTCCTTGCAATTCAATAGGGACCTCGCAGTGGTCGCTGCTCGGGCCCTAATAATAATTAAAGCTGCAAGCAGTGTTGAACGGGCCCTCACAGCCTTGCGCACGTCGGGGGGAGAGGCATCTGCGGTGTCCTCACAGGAGGCCGGTCGACATCACTTTGAATTTTAGCGAGCGCTGGACACTGCCTGAATGGGATAAATGTCACTTTCCCTGTCCACTATGTGGCACTAGAGAACACACACTAATTATACATCATGTTGCTGGATATCATTTGTAGACCACACCATGTAAATTTCATGTAAATCGGATGATCTTTGTCACATAAGGCTGACATCCTGCTGTCAGTAGGTGGCGCTACAACTATGACTGAATATTGGCATGTAGATGTCTTAGAGCCGGGACTCTTATCAAACATGTGAAGGCTGTGGCAGATTGGACAATGTATATTTGAGTTACCACAACTTGATCTTTCATGGCGAAACGCTCAAGATGGCCGCCATGCCATGGCCACATCGTTTTACAATCTACAAAGATTAGCACAACTTTTCATCGCAAAGGTCTTTAGTATGACCCCTCTAAATGGCAATAAATACACCAAAATCTTACATTAAATTCAAAATGGCTGACTTCTTGTTGGGTTTAGCTCATGGAACCAAGAGACTTTTTTTCGAAGCTTGGGATGTTACATGTGCCAAATTTCGTAAATGTAAATGAAACGTACAACGAGTGCTACTTCTTTTAAATATTGTAGGGGGCGCTGTGGAGCCAATTTGCCACACCCAACCCAAACACTGACATCAAATCAAAAGTTTTACAACCTCTGAAGTGTGTGCCAAATTTCATGACTTCAACAACATCCTTAGCCCCTCAAAAACAGCTTCCAGTTTCATGGCGAAACATCAAATTTCGCGCACCGCCTCGCCCGCGACATTCAACGATCTACCACGATTAGCACAGCTTTTCATCACGAAGGTCTTTAGATTGCACTGCCAAGATTTGAAGTTGATCTGATCAATTCCGTAGGAGGAGTTTGTTAAAGTATGGAGCCTGTAAATGGTTTTGTAGCAAAAAACAAGGAAATTCGACGCCACGCCCACACTGTTCAACGATCTACAACGATTAGCACAACTTTTCATCATGAAAGTCTTCAGATTGCACTGCCAAGCTTTGAAGTTGATCTGATCAGTTCTGTAGGAGTTTGTTAATATATGGAGCCTGTAAATGGTTTTGTGGCGAAACATGGAAATTTGATGCCTCGCCACGCCCACACTGTTCAACGATCTACAACGATTAGCACAACTTTTCATCACGAAGGTCTTCAGATTCCACTGCCCAAAATTCAAGTTGATCTGATGAATTCTCTAGGAGGAGTTCGTTAAAGTATGACCCCTATAAATGACCAAAGATACGCCAAAATTTGACATTGAATTCAAAATGGCCGACTTTCTGTTGGGTTTAGCTCATGGCACCAAGAGACTTTTTTTAAGTCTTGGGATGTTACATGTACCTACCAAATTTTGTATATCTAGGAAAATCGTACGGCGAGGGCTACTTAGTTGAAATTTTGTAGGGAGCGCTATGGAGCCAATTTGCCACACCCAATTCTGAGAACCATATCAGATATCTCTTTTTATCACTTGTGATGTGTGTGCCAAGTTTCGTGCGTTTTTGAGCATCATTAGCCCCTCAAAAACAACTTCCTGTTTCATGGCGAATAATGCGTCGCCANCAGAATTTGGGAGTGGAGAGGATGGAATGGCCTGCCAGCAGTCCTGACCTCAACCCCATTGAACACTTGGGGGATCAGCTTGGGCGTGCTGTTCGTGCCAGAGTGACCAACACAACCACGTTGACTGACTTGCGACAAATGCTGGATGAAGAATGGGATGCCATCCCACAACAGTGTGTGACCAGACTGGTGACCAGCATGAGGAGGAGGTGCCAGGCTGTTGTGGCTGTGTATGGTTCTTCCACACACTACTGAGGCTCCTGTTTGTTAAATGAATAAATTGTTAAATTGCCAATATGTCTTGTTTCTTCAGACTTCAGTCATCCAATCCACCAAACAACACCAAACAAGAGTCAATGCCAGAATAAGCTGTTTTGGCAAATTTTTCATGGGCGCAACCCACATACCCAGCTCCGCTGCTCATCCCACAAATGCATGTTCCTTACAAATGTGGCACCATTCAAAAGAGAAATAAACAGGCTTTCCAACGGTATAAGATTTATTGCGAAGAAGCATTGTTACAACAAAGAAATAATCTACCAAACACAAATTTCCTTACTTTTTGTGCTATGTTTAGATGTGTGCAAGCTGGGAGTCTTATCAAACGTGAAGTTTGGGGCAGATTGGTAACTGTACCTTTGAATTACAACAACTTGATGTTTCATGGAGAAACATGCAAAATGGTCACCTCGCCACACCCATGCTGTTGAATGATCTACAACGATTAGCACAACTTTTCATCACAAAGGTCTTAAGATTGCACTGGCCAAATTTGAAGTTGATCTGATTAATTCTCTAGGAGGAGTTCGTTAAAATATGGAACATGTAAATCGCCGAAAATGACCACAAAATTCAAAATGGCCGACTTCCTGTTGGGTTTAGGGCATTGCTGCAAGAGGCTTTTTTGTACGTCTGGAGATGATACATATGCATACCAAATTTCAGCCATGTAGGTGAAACTAAGCGGTTGGTTTTCGACTGTAGGGGGCACAGTCGAGCCAATTTGCTATACCCGAGCATGAGACCCATATCAGATCGCAATTTTCGCCACTTCTGATGTGCACGCCAAGTTTGGTGCGTTTTGGAAGCATGCCTTGCCCCTCAAAAATGTGCTCAATGACAAAAAAAAGTAAATAATAATAATAATAACTTGCAATTCAGTAGGGACCTCGCAGCGGTTGCTGCTTGGGCCCTAATTAAATTTAGCTTTCGACATTTGTAAGTAACTAAAGTCATAAATACGAAAACCCAAAGATCTGTAATCACCTCTTGTCAGCTGAGAAGACAGAAACAATACAGTTTTGAGTGGCAGCCTTGTCACTGTTCACTACCTGCAGCTCCAACCTGAAAATGAGATGACCAGCAAAATATATGAAATGTTGTTTAAACACATCTAACACACTGAGATAACAGCTGGAACCAGTTGACCTTCAGACCTTATTTTTCTTTAACAAGATGCAAATACAAGAGATGTTGATGCAAAACTTTTGAGTTAATGAGCTTAAAATATCAAATGGATTTTGAATAGAAGTTCAACTGGGAGATTCTCCTAAAATTGAAGCGACACAATCAGCTATATCATTTCTTTAGAAGAAGAAGAAGTCACCACTGTTGGTTTTGTTGGACACCAAAAACAGTCCACAGTGTAATGTTTCTGTTCTCTCACAAATGATTTTTGGCTGAGTATAGACACTGGCTGCAGAGAGCAGAACATTAACCAGACAACAGCAATTTTTCATTTTTGCTGTTATAGATTTAGTGTTTGTGATTTTAACCGGTGAACACGCCTCTTAGTGCTCACTAAAAAAAGCTGCTACGTTAATGTTTTCTACGTCACTGTTTTCTCTACAAGATAAAAGAGTCAATAAGAAATTACTTAAAGATTCAAGATTGAAGATCTTTATTGTCATAGGCACAACAATTACAGGAAGCAGTTGTTGGCAACGAAATTCTTAAATCTCAGGCTCCTTCTAGCAATGCACAAGAAAAAAATGTATAGGACAGTCACCCAAGTAAAGGGGACCTCAGGACATAAGATATAAAATAGTGCAAAAGTTCAAAATATGAGAATAGAATATGGTATATAAAATAAAATATAGCACACTAAAATAACATCAAAATATAAAATAGAATAGAATATTAATAGAAATATAAACAAATAGAAATATAGTACTGTTGAGGCAGGTGTGCAAAAGTGATAAAATGCAGATATAAACGGGAGAATAAATGTATAAAAATATACATATAAACGGAGGTGTAACAATATAAACAGAGATGTAAACAGCTAACAGATGTAAACAGGTAAGCAGGTAGTAACAGTAGTAAGTAATAGCAGTGGGGTAAAGTGACAACAGTATTAATAAGGTGCAAGTGAGGTGAAGTGACAGTGATGAGCTCGTGAGCTCAAGAGTTCAAAAGCCTTATGGCCTGAGGGATGAAGCTGCCCCTGAGCCTGGTGATGCAGGACCAGATGCTGCAGTACAGTCTGCTGGACGGCAGCAGGCAGAACAGTTTGTGTCTGGGGTGGTTGGGGTCTTTAATAATCCTATTGGCCTTTTTCCTACACCACTGATGTGAACCCCTAGGAACCTGAAGCTGCTCTCTCCACCGTAGTCCCGTTGATGGAGAGTGGGGCAGGTCCTTCTCCCTGTTGCTTCTTGTAGTCCACAATCAGCTCCTTTGTTTTGCTGACATTGAGATGGAGGTTGTTGTCCTGGCACCAAGATGTCAGGGTTCTGACCTCCTCCCTGTAGGCCATCTCATCGTCGCCGGTGATTAGGCCGATGATGGTTGTGTCATCAGCAAATTTGATGATGGTGTTGGAGCTGTGGGTGGCCACGTAGTCATGCGTGAACAGGAAGTACAGGAGAGGGCTCAGCACGCAGTCCTAAGGGCACCGGCATTGAGAGTCAGGGTGGAGGATGTGGTGGTGCCTATCCGCACAGCCTGGGGTCTGCCCATCAGGAAGTTCAGAATCTAGTCACAGAGGGCAGTGTTGAGTCCAAGGTCTCTGAGCTTAGTGGCGAGCTTGGAGGGCACAATGGTGGTAAATGCTGAACTATAGTCAATAAACAACATTCTCACATATGTGTCCCTCTGGTCCAGGTGGGAGAGGGCAGTGTGGAGGGCTAGGGAGATGGCGTCATCAGTTGACCTATTCGGCCTGTAGGCAAACTGAAGTGGGTCCAGTGAGTCAGGGAGGGAGGTCTTCTTAAAACATGTGGGGACTACAGATTGGAGCAGTGACATGTTGAAAATATCTGTGAAGACATCTGCCAGCTGATCTGCAGACACCTTGAGAGCTCGGCCAGGGATGCCATCAGGTCCAGGTGCCTTGCGTGTGTTAATCCGTTTAAGCAATCTACACACATCTGCCCAGGATATTACAGGTAGGCAGGGGTCCTGGGCCTTTTGTACCTCCTCAGCCAGGGAACTGCTCTTAAAACTTGCATTGAAGTTGTTCAGTTCATGTGGGAGAGATGCAGACATTACCTCAGCACTGCTGGTTTTCCTTTTGTAGTCTGTGATGGTTTTAAGTCCAGCCCACGTTTCTGGTGTTGGAGCCCTGGTAGTTGGACTCCACTTCGTCCCTGTATTGTCTCTTAGCAATGCTAATAGCTCTCTGGAGCGTGTACCTGGACTTCCTGTACTCCTCCAAATCACTGATTGGGGAATGTCCGTACAGTAATCCTCAGCACGACGTCATTGATGCATTTGCTGATGTAGCCAATGACCGCATCCATGTATGTATTGATGTTGTTGTCCAGAAACACACACCACTCCGTTGTGCTAAAGCAGTGGCGTAGAGCCGAGTCTGATTGGTCGGACCACCGCTGAATGGTCCGTGTCACCGGTCTGTCACATTTGAGTTTCTGCTATAGGAAGGCAGCAGCAGACCTGAGACATGATCTGATTTGCCAAATGGGGAGCGAAGGAGGGCCTTGAATGCGTCCCGAAAAGGTGTGTAGACATGATCGAGTGTATTCTCACCACACGTAGGACAGCTCATGTGCTGGTAATATCTTGCAGGACTTTCCTCAGGTTGCCGTTGTTAAAATCCCCGGCCACAATAAAAGCAGCCTCCGGCTGTGAGGACTCGGTCCTGTCAATAACTCCATACACATGATCTGATTTGTCGTATGGGGAGGGGCTTGTTTGGGCTTGGTTGGTGTCGGCGTGTGGCGGAATGCACACAGCTGTTATAACGACCGATGTAAACTCCCTTGAGAGATAATAAGGTCGGCATCTGATCATGAGGTACTCATGGTGATAAAGTTATAATCACAAAGGTTTTCATTTTGTTGTCTTTCACGGCACCTATGGCGATAATCGGTAATTGAAGGTGTGTTTTTGGACCTCACTTCAGTTTCAGTTTCAAGTTTCATCGTCTGTAGTCATCTACCTTTTCTTTTTTTGTTCGGCCACAGTAACCATTTATTCGCAACACTAGCACAGACAGGAAGAAACAGTACGCTGCTTAATACACAGGTGAGTTGAAGATTTTTCTGGGAAAGTCACCAACAACAACCGGGCCGTAATACTGCAAATGCAAGGACTTTCATCAGTGGGCCATAGGCTCAATCACCATTGTGTTACCTCAATCGGCAATAGATAGTGACTTAACAGTCATTTCTTTAAATGAAAATCTTCGAGAATATATCTTTAAGGTCAGAGGTCAGGAAATCCAGGATGGAACCCAACCCTACCCATGACTAGTAAACTGATCTTGTAAGTGTAAAATAATTGGAGTTCCCCTTTAAATACTGGTGTGTGCTCTCTGTGAAGTTTGATCTGTAGACCCCTTCCCTTAGATCTGCATCCAGACTTAATGAGTAGAATTCATAAGGAGAAATACTGTATTAGGTTCAGGTCAGGACACAGCTCATAATTTACACACTGTTTATGTCTGCCACCCCTACTATGGCACCCAGCGCCCCCCCCCAAGCTCCTGAAATCATTATTTTCATTCACCATGTTTCTTAGCCATCCACATTCCTTAAATGTGTAGTAAATTCAGAAGTCATAGTGCTCCACCATGACTAAGATACCAAAAAATAGGGCACTGTGCCAAACATGAATTGCACAGCTGCTTTCACACACAGTGAGCCAGCCAAGAACTCCTTTAAATATGCTATATAAAAGTGTAAAATAGAATAAGAATAAAGAATAAATAAGATAAATAGCAATGTTAATTATAGTGACTTTGAATAATAATTAATTAAAAATAGTCTTAGAGCAATCCTTAGGCAGTGTCCTCATTCAGGATCCTAGAGGCCTGAGGATAGAAGCTCTTCCTAAGCCTCTTGATGCTGGCCTGGTGTATCCGGTATCTTCTTCTCGACTGCAGCAGGGAGAAATGGCTGTTATCTGGGTGGTTGGGATCCTTTATGATTCTTCTAGCCTTAGTCTTACACTGCCTGGTGTTATGTTTTTTATGCAGGATAGAGTGCTGCCTATGATGCGTTCAGCCGAACAAACCACTCTTTGCAGGGCCTTGCGGTCCTGTTTGGTGCTGCTCTTGTACTAGGCAGTGATGTTCCCCGTCAGGACGCTCTCAATGGTGCAGGAGTAGAAATTCCTCAATATCTGAGGGGATATCCAGAATATCCTCACCGCAGAGTCAGTATGCAGCTCCCAGGTCAGGCCTTTGGTGATGTGGACACGGTATTTAAAGCTGTCCACCCTCTCCACCGTGGTTCCGTTGATGTGATGTTAAGAGGGGTGTAGTTCCTCCCCCGCTTCTTCCCAAAGTCCACTATCGGCTCCTTAGTCTTGCTGGCGTACAGAAGGAACACCAGTGGGTCAGGCCCTCTACCTCCTTGAGGTAGGCCTTTTCATTATCTGTCATCAGGCCCACCACAGCTGTGTCGTCAGCAAACTTGACAATGGTGTTTGAGTCAAAAGTGGCTACACAGTCATAAGTGTACAGGGAGTACAGCAGGGGGCTCAAAACGCAGCCCTGGGAAGCTCCAGTGTTAAGGATGAGGGTGGATGAGGTGTGTCCGCCCACCCTCACAGCCTGGGGTCTACCTGTCAGGAAGTCAAGGACCCACATTCACAGTGAGGTGTTTAATCCTAGGTCCTTGTGTTTCGTGATGATCCTGGAGGGAACTATGGTGTTAAATGCTTAACTGTAGTCAACGAACAGCAATCTCACATAGTTCCCTCTCTTGTCCAGATGGGATAGGGTGGTGTGGAGGATCTGTGCTATGGCGTTATCTGTTGATCGGTTGGGACGGTAGGCAAAGTGGGTCCAGTGTTCTGGGTAGTGAGGAGCAGATGTAATCTTTGTCCAGCCGTTCAAAGCATTTCATCACCACAGAGGTGAGTGCCATTGGGCGGTAGTCATTCAGGCTGGTCTTGTTATCTTGAGCTGGTGGACTTCTTGAAGGCTTTTAACACAACAGACTAGCTCTTCAACTCACCTGTGTGTGACACAGCATGCTGTTTTTTCTGGCGTCTGCTAGTGCTGTGAGTAAACGGTTACTGTGGCTGAACAAACAAAGAAAATATTGATGATTACAGACGATGAAACTGAAACTGAAGTAAGGTCTCAAAACACACCTGCAATTACCGATTATCACCATAGGTGCCATGAAAGACAATGAAATGAAAATCTTCGAGATTACAACTTTAATGTAGCATTAGATAAGGGTGTTGTCTACAAAAGCAGCTGGTGCATTCATCACTTACCTTTGTTTTAAGTAATCAATTCATCACAAGATGTGGTTTGAAACACTGATACGGTAGAAACTACTTATAGTGATCACGGTTACAGTGATTGACTGCTTATGTGAATCAAAAAGCTTGGGACAGAATTATTCCTATACAAATGCTGTTTAAATAATTCGCTCATAGTAATCAATTAGTCTGTTTACAGTGTTCATTCTGGGTCTTCTCATACATGACAACATATGGAAAACGTTTTTAAAACTACAGTAATTCTATTTTTTTCACTTTATTCCCGCTGTATTTTGCCTTGCAGTAACCCGGTGCGGCATGCACTTTGAAATTGTGACAGGAAAAAAAAACATTTTCACTCAATGAAAAACGTAGTCTGCTTATGACAAACTGCCGAAAAAGAGCCAACGAGATGCAGCAGTGAAACTTGGGCTACCTTGTGTGGTTTACTCAAACAACGAGAAACAGTCACAAACAGGCTGCCAGTGAACGAGACAGAAGACAAATGCGCATGTGTGGTACCTTTCAAGCTTCGGTCCTCCGAACCGTAGTTTCTTTAGGCTATTGACTTTAGCCTGGCTCGTCAGTTAGCTGGTAAAGAATGGTCGGGAGACGTCGTGGTAACGTTGCACAAAATAGGTGCTTTATTCACTTGTTGCAGCGAACACAATACATAGACCTTTTCGCAACCGCTTATCTGGACACTTTCTGCTGACCACTGTAACTTAACAACCCATGGAAGCATGCGCTTCATGGTGTCTGCCGCACATACAGGTACTTTTTCACACACACAGGAGAGACTCACTTCCCATAACAAACCTGCCAGACTACGTCACATGCATATGTCACCCACAAAGCCACCTTCCTTAAAGGGGAAGGCTCGGCTGGTAACACGTTACTCAATGCATGAGTTGACGTTGTGAATTAATCAGCACACCTTAAAAAACAACAACAAATATCCGAATCCCAAAATTGAAAAACCGAATACCTACCCAACGAACGAATAGCCAAATAGCCGAAAGTTCGGGTCCAGCCCTAGTAAATAGGCAAATATTTGCAAACAAATGGTGAAAATATGGCAGTGTTGTGTTTACAGCTTCTGTCCGCTGCCCCCCAAAAATAAGTTATTGCAGGTTTAAGGAGCACATCTTTTGCATCCTTGTCAAAACATTCTGTAAAATGTAAAATCACACTGTGGCGGTATTTCATTTAAATGGTAAAATAAGTACACTTGAACTTGACCAAATGACATGAGACTTGGAAAGGTTTAAGGAGAATTGTATTTAAGATGTGAGGTTCAAGTCAGCTGGCAGTGTCAGCAAGGATGTTTTTCATCCTGTCATGACGATGCAGCGGTTTGTTGTCAAATTTCAGTTCCTGCTGAATTCTCCAGATATTGTTTAGTGCTTAGAGACTTACTTGGAGAGAGGAAGTTCACTAAGGCACAACCAAACAAAAACAATGCAGTGAAAGTTGTAGCAAGTATCTGCAGCAGGGCTGTAATGACAGGCGTGCGGTGTCTATGAATAGGTCTGGCTCGTAGCTGACAAGTCTGACAGATGTGGAGGGAGCAGGAGTGCTTAAGATGCAAATAAACAAAACACTCCACTATGTGAACTAGTTAAGGCCGAGTGCCAGAGGCCAGTGCTTCTTGTGGTCAAAGAAAATGGACGTTTCCAGGGAGAACAACAAACACATAACAATCATCCACTCAAATATATTGAAGCCTGAAACCATATAAACACTTAAGGTAAGGGAAGGGAACAGTATGTACCCAGATAGGTGATGATTGCTGGTGTTGTGGCCCCATCATGGTTTAGATGGTTATGTATTTCAGTTCTGTGTCGCCATAATGAGCTGTTAACAACACAGAGAGATTTCCCTGAGGATGATTGACACCCCCTTAATTGGACTTAACAGCTTTGTTTTATGTGTATGTTTCAGATTGGCAATTGCTTTATATAAACTGAGTTTTCATTCCTCTCATTCCCATGACGGCCACTTCGAACACATGGTGTATTGTGTGCATATAAACTGCAGTCCTTTGACTTCANGGAAGCATGCGCTTCATGGTGTCTGCCGCACATACAGGTACTTTTTCACACACACAGGAGAGACTCACTTCCCATAACAAACCTGCCAGACTACGTCACATGCATATGTCACCCACAAAGCTACCTTAACTGAAACTTAAGTGAGGTCCAAAAACAAACAATTACCGATTATTGTCATAGGTGTCATGAAAGACAACGAAATGGAAATCTTTAAGATTACAATTTGAACATAAACAACAATGTATGTATATATATATATATATATATATATATATATATAAATATGTACAGTATATCACTGTAAAGAATTAACTGTAGAATTTATGGTAAATAACAGCAATTTTACAACACTTTATTGGCAACTTTTTTGCCTGGTAAGTACAGTAGCTACTGTAAAATGGATTACAGTATATTACAGGATACCTTTTACAGTTTTATAACAACAGCAATTAATTGTAATCTAGTTATCTTGTATTCTATTCAAATTACAGAAGTTACCTTGCAACTAGAGCTACCAGTAAATAGCTGTTAATACTGCACAATACTTTAGCAGCTTTGCAAATTATGCACAAGTGTTTTGAACCAGGCTTGCTGTTAATCCAAAATTCATCAACACTGCATTAGATTCTCTTCACCTGTTAAAATTGCATGGACGTTAGCTACCCTAATCCTAACGTTAACATTGCAGGCGCACCTGGCTTTTAAAGGGAATGGGAGATGACACTCTGATTGGTTTAATTCATGTTACGCCCAAAACGCGATTAATTAAGAGACTAAATACAACTACCTTGCCCTTTACTTTGCGCCCAGATTATGCGCCGTTTAACTAGCAAAAGGGGAGTTGGACAAGCACTAAATGCACTTGCACCAAGCACTTTAGACCATGCGCTATTGATCGTTTAAATAGGGCCCCTAAAATAGGCCCCAGTTTTGAATTGCTGCTATAATTTCTGCCAGGTGTCACTGTTAACGCCCCAAAGCTTCAAATCTTTTTTCTGCACAAACAGGAAGAAAGCCCCAAAGCTCCTATGGTTTCATCCTTTAGTCAACCCTATCATGTTGAATTTTGTGACTCCAATAACTTTTGGCCAGTTGTGGTGCTATATCATCTGCTAAGCCAGGTGGAAAGATTTACTTTTTTTAGAACACAGAAAGAAGAAAGCTCTAAATCCTGTATCCATGAAACATAAACAAACACTTCTGCCCCTACATGCAGTTTCCTGTGTCCTAAATCCTCACCCCTCCCTGTCTGTCCCCATGTGCATGCTGTCAGCTGCTGAAGGCTCTAACCCCAGAGGAAAACACCCACTGCCAGCATGGCCTCTACTTCCAGGACGGTCAGCGGCGTGTAGACTACGTCCTTACCTACCCTGTGAAGAAGTCAGCTGGGGGGCGCTCCAGCCGACAGTCAGTGCACCTGCTCACTGAAAATGCTGTTTCCCGCAGCCTACGCCGTGGCACCCAGAGCTGTGATGAACATCTCCAACATCACCAAGCACAAAGGGCAAGAGACTCATTGTCCTTGCCGTCATCACTGGTGGCCGACGTGGAGCTTGGCTATCCAGGAGAGACCTTCAGCGGTCAGGAGGATCACAAAACATTCAGAAGGGAGGAGTTTGAGGGCAAACTGAGAGACATGGGGCTGGAGCTGGAGAAAGATGAGGACGTGAGTTTACATCTTTATTCATTTATTCTTTCCAGAAACTCTCTCAACTCCACCTAAATTTCTAATAGTGTCTGTAATCTATGATGTAATCCATCAAATAAGATATAAACTAAGCAGAGAAAGGATGATAAGGCAGATAAGGAGAAAACTGAAGATTAAAATAGAAAAAGGAGAGACAGTGAGTAATGGGATATCTACCTGGAGAACTTTTTCCAAAACCGTATGACTCTCCCACATGAAATAACCTAATAATGGGCAAGACTAGAATATATGGCAAATTATTTTCCTCTGAGGACTGTTGAAGATCAGAAGTCCAGGTCTTGGGCCAGAGTTTAAGTCTGGACCTCTTCA